>CAUYQV010000230.1:0-34575 GCA_963574575.1 Galagoides demidoff
AATCATCTGATTTTTTTTCTGAATATATTTATCTTCTGTCATTCTTTATGAGGTTTTTGTTCTCAGTCCTTATGTTAAATATTATTATTGTCATTAAATTTAGCCTTTTAATTCTGTGAAGGCAAAAGTGGAAACCTAATATACACATGTATATGTAAGAAAAATTTAAAAAATTTAAAAAATTTAAAAAATTTAAAAAAGACTATGTTCCCATCAGTAAAACAGTCTCATACCCTTTGGATAAAGTAATCTTCTTATAAGCTCAGGCCTGGCCCAGGAAATAGAGAGATGTCTCTAAGTCCTGCTGTCACCTAAACCCAAACACATCCAACATGAGGGTTTATACTGCTTTGTAATTATACATGCAACTAACCTCATCTGCCCGCCACCACCTTTCCTCGTGCTAAATATTTAAAGCATTTTGATCTCATCAGGTATCTTCAAATTAAATGTATTTGTGCAGACCGGCCCTTGTGTTTGGGGGAAAAGCATGGCCATCTCTAGTAATCCTTCAAGGTCAACCACACAGGCCTCAATATCTATATCCTAAAGTTCACATAAATTAACAATCATGCATTATCTTCCTCTTCCTCTTAACTCTACTTGAAGGTAATGTTTTCTTCATCAATTTTCCCCCCTAATTTCTCAAAAATTCTGACAAATAGTAATTCTGCAATAACAGCCAATTCATTTAAAAAAAAAGTTAGTTACGCCCAAATATGCCCCCTTCCTTTACATTCCAAGTGTAAAACCTGAAATTTATCAAAGAACAGGTTGCTCAAGCTTCCATTTTATTTAAATTCAAAAATTCCAAAGACTGTTTGCTAAGCCATGATGTCACAGAGCCAGAAAGCCAAGTTGGTTCAGAAGACTTCTCAGTGCATAAACACAGCTCCGTTCAGTATTTGGTTTTGCTTTTTGTTTTCTAAGTAAAAGGCCAGGGAAAATACCAAACATGAGGTCCGCAGGTATTAAGAGGGGGAGCAACACAGCTGTGCAAAGACGAGCAGGAGTTTCCAGACGCTGGTTTTGTTTAACACAGTACTGGGCTGAGTGAGGACTGCCTAACAAAACACTAGGAACTCCCGGGTTTGCAAGGGGCCCACGCAAGTGAGAGGTCCTGAAACCTAAAATTCATTAACTTCATGGTAAGTCAACCTCCGGGAACCACAGGACCAAAGACCAATTCCCACGAAAATGAGTTGACAGGGAGAAAGCAGAAAGTAAACCTTCCTGCCGTCTCATCAGTTCAGGGCTTGGAACACCGTCATGCAGCCTGTGCTAACACCTGCACGGTGTATTATTCCTTGCTCTCAATATTTGGTCTTTCTGGCTCGGCGCCTGTGGCTCAAGCAGCTAAGGCACCAGCCACATATACCTAAGGTGGCAGGTTCGAATCCAGCCCGGGCCCGCCAAAACAACAATGATGGCTGCAACCAAAAAATAGCCAGGCATTGTGGCAGGCACCTGTATAGTCCCAGCTACTTGGGAGGCGGAGGCAGGAGACTCGCTTGAGCCCAGGAGTTGGAGGTTGCTGTGAGCTGTGATGCCATAGTACTCTACCTGGGGGGGACAGCTCGAGGCTCTGTCTCAAAAAAAAAAAACCAAAAAACTTGGCCTTTCTACCTAGAGTCATTCTGTTAACCCTGACCTGGGGCTGACTATCAGTCAATAAAAAATGCAAAGGAATCTCAGCAAAATCTTTTCACTATTTCTAAAATGTAGTCTATTTAATTTCCACGCTCACATCACCAGGCTACAGGAATTGAATGCTATGGACCTATCAGTTTGCTTTATTGTTCTTTAGTTTCCAAGCAAGATTCCGTTTTGAAACTGAGGAAGCCTACAATGTTTCTTCAGAAGCTTGAAGGTTAGACATCACACAAAGAATAATTATCAATACTTTCAGTGATAATTTTATAATTCCAGGCAGATGAGAAAATAGCTTTGGGGCCATAGGTACAGAAAGTGTCTTCTGGAACTTTAAAGCAAGATTTCCCAACATGTTCAAGCCTCAGACCTTTAAAGTTCCCTCCATGTTTACCAGAAATTGTTTACAAGGCAACGTAAGCATTAAGTAGTAATTTTTCCTGGTACACACAGCTGCTTGCCTGCAGACACATACACATTAAACAACAGATACCTGGGAAAAAGCAACCATTACAGCTGATGACGGCCATGCTAGCTAGTCTCACCACACTGATGTTTCAGCCAAACCCAAAGAGACTTGGCACAGGTTTACTGTGACAATTCAGCAGCAGCTAACTAGTGTATAGTTCTCACCACCTGCAGGGCACAGCACCTACTTGGACCCATTTAACTCCACCAAGCAGCACAGCCATGCGGTGACACAGCGCCGTGCACTAAGGATGTAGAGGGTGGCACTGAGCAGAATGACAGTGAGACACCCCCACACTCCAGCAGATCAGTCTAGCCATGGGTTCCATTCTTCTCCTTGCCAAATGGATATTTTTATTACAGTCACCCTGTCCTTTTTCCCCTACTACATTTTGGGGGTTGAGGAAAATGTGGGAGTAAGACAACCTGTCTTTGTAATTCAGAGTCTGCAAGGCTACAAGAAGCCATAGCCCACATGGACGCAGGAGATGGCACATGGCCTCGAGCTGTGCTCCCTGAGCTCAGTACAGGGACGGGACTGAGGACTGTCTCCCCTGGTGAGTGGGTTCCCCATACAGAAGAAGTAAGTGGGTCCATGGTAACTGGACGGACACAATGAAGCAGAGATGAGCTAACCAATCATAAAGCCATTCTCTTTCTCTTTGGCACACACGGCTAAGGCAACACTTGCCAGGTCCTTACAAGGGGGGAGGGAATCACTGGGTTCTGTCAGTGACCTAAGGAAGGAATTGCAGGCCTGGCCCATGAAGTCTCCCACCTGAGCCATCTGCCCTGTGTTCTCTCCATTCACAGAGACCTTAAGCCACAGCTGAAGGACGAGATAGAAGGATACCTGAATTACCAGCTGATGATGAACCACCGACCATAAGTACCTTTCATTTCACTTGGGCCAAGAACTAATCATCTATTGTGTCCATCTACTAGCACTGGCCTGGAGGAGGTTGTCTCTTACGGCAGCTACAACCAACTTTAACCACCACAAGCTATGATAAGGGATGGTACACAGTGTTCTGGAGAAAGGAAAAGAACCAAAATGAATGTTAATAGTCAAACAACATTTCCCTTGGAGGAAGATGTCTTTTACAAGAACAGTCCTAAAAGAGTAGTGGGTACTTACTGGCCCCACATCATTCCCATTTTCCTCCTTTATTGTTTTTAAAATGTTAACCCAAATTATGTTTATAAAACAACATATTGAAATGTACGTACAAGTTAAAGAACTACAAAATGTTCAAATACCTTCCTATCACCGTGCAGACTGAGACAGGAGGTGCTAGGTGCATCTGCAGAGAGCTCGACCTCTCCCAGTCTCAACCCTTCCCCTCCCTCCAGAGACGGGCATTACCCTAAAGCTCACGCAGTCGTTCTGACAATCCCCACAGTTCCACCACGGGAGCACATTTCCTCCCAACACAGCATAATGAATTTTGCCTGTTTTGATCTTCTCAAAACAGAATAATTTGGGCTTTTCTGCAACTTCCTTCCTCCCACCTCACCAGCCATTGTTCCTGAAGTCCTTCCAAGGTGGTAAGTGTCACTGTACTTTATTTTGACAGCTGTATAGTACTTCTGTCTTTCTATTTATCTGTCAGTTGGTCAATTATCTATCCTAGTGTTGGTGGATGTTTGGTTTTTCCCAGGTTTTGGCCTTTGCAGTCATCCTAGGAAAATTCTTAGACCTATTTCTTGGCGTATGTGTGGAGGAGTTTCTCTATAGGATGTATATGGCCTGGTACTGCCAATCTGAAAACATGTTATATCTTTCAATTTTACAGCTAATGCCAAATTATTTATGAAATGACTATATATCTCCCAAAGCACATTTGCTTCACATCCTACCCCAAATTTATTATCGTCATAATTTCTACAACTTTGCTAATATTGGGTGAGAAATGATATCTCAGCAAGATTTTTCATTTTCCTGACTGCTAATTTCAATTGTCTTTAAATGTTTATAGGCCAATAGAGTACATTTTCTGAATGTTGTCTCTGGAAGTCTTTTTCACATCTTGTTCTTATGTGATTTGCCATTTTACCATCGATTTTTAGATGTTCCTTATATATTCCAAATATTGATCCTTTATAGGTCAGGTGTATTCCATCTTTCATCTACTTCTTTTTGGTTTTTGATAAAATGTCTCAGTTTTCTTAATCAGGTCTTTTTATGGAAAAAGTATTTTTGATATATCCAAATGAACCCCTCATTCTCTTTATAGTTCTTACTTTTATTCCTTATTTAGGAATTTATTACCCTAACTTCAAACAAATATTTTCATTCATTAAGCACCATCAGCCCAGGGTTAGAAACACAACAGTAAATGAAAAAAGAGAGAGAGAGAGAATCTAGACAATATTAAGTAAAGCACATTTGCTTTGTATATAGAAATTAGGCTCAGCGCCTGTAGCTCAGAGGTTAGGGCACCAGCCACATACATGGGGGCTGGAGGGTTCGAAACTGGCCTGGGCCTGCCTAACAACAATGACAACTACAACAACAACAAAAAAATAGCCGGGCATTGTAGCTGGGACTATAGGCACCCACCACTTGAGAGGCTGAGGCAAGAGAATCACTTAAACCCAAGAGTTTAAGGTTGCCATGAGCTGTGACGCCACAGTACTCTACCCAGGGTGACATAGTGAGACTCTATCTCAAAAAAAAAAGAAAAAGAAATTAGTAATCTGTAGATTTTTTTGAAGGTAAGAAAGGGGGTGGTGACTGCCATTAGAAGGCAGAGTATTGAGGGGAGCTGGTTTCAGGGATGGGCCGTCTGCAAGGCACCATCTGGGCAGAGATCTCACAGACGTGGAAAGGGAGCCCCAGTGTATCCCAGGCAAGAACCTCCCACGAACGCCCAGGGCTCTGTGGCAGGGGCACGCCTAGCATGTTCTGAAGAGATCAAGAAAAACAGTGGTTGGAGACAGGAAGTGAGGGAAAGAGTTGCAGGAAATTCCCCCAAACCTGACCCTTCCTCACGCTTCCCATCTTTGTAGAACAGCGGTTCTCAACATGTGGGTCGCGACCCCTTTGTAACAATGAAAATACATGGCGGCATTAGGAAGGTTGAGAACCACTGGTTAGAAGAACGTCTACCTTCCAGCTGCTCAAGTTAACATCGGGGAGGTCATCCTTGATGCCTCTTTTTCTCACATTCCACAACCAACTGGATCAGATCACGCCCTCCCACCCCCCGCCTGCCATCACTGTCGTCAGCACTGAACGTCTGGGCTCACCTAACTGGCCTCTTGTTTTCATTCTTGCCCCTCATTGTTGCCTTCTCCCAAAATAGTCTCAGATTTTTAAAAATAAGGTATTTCTGAAATGCTTCCCTTACTCAGAGCAGGGGCCGAGGTTCTTATCTCGACTTTCCCAACCCCCTCTGACCACTGCTCCCTCCTCTGACCTCATCTGCTGCGTCTCCCTTTGCATTTGTTAAGCTTGGGGCCTCTGGTCTCTCTCCTGTCTGTCCTCCACCCCTCTTACCACCCCCCCACACACACACCAAATCCCAAGTTACCCTCAAGGAGAAAGGGGGTTCTGGCAAACTAGGCAGGTTTTTTAAATTATTATTAAGGAATTAAGCCCTGGGCAGTTTGCTCAGGTATTGCCTGGTCCTTCACGGACTCTCATTTTCCCCCATTTAAAAACAGCAAGAATTATTAAAAAAGAAAAAAAAAAAATCACTGAACTCTATTTTCAGCTCTGCCCTGAGGAACCATCAAGAGATTTCCCTAATTCCTTATAACACAATAACTAAAGTTTTACTTGATGAGTCTCTTTAGAAAGTAAAAGCAGGATACTCTCTGTTACAGATGAAATTTAAATTAGCATTCCAAAACATAGTGAAAAGTCGAGAAACAAAATAAGTCACACACCTTTACTTGAAAAAACAAAAACAAAGCCATGGCAAACATCCCCCCAGTTCTCTCTGCCATCCTCGGCCTGCTGGCTGTGCTCCTTTAAACACGGGGGTCACATGAGTAGTTGAGAGCGTTCACACCGCCTATCCCATTATACAAAAGAGGAGAGAAGAGAAAACAAAGCACTTAACATCAAACAGCCATATTTTTTTTATCCCCCACAAGGCAAATGATATCAGCTGCAACAGCCTTAAACATTTATAGCGGACTAAATTTTTTATGAGATGCTAGTAAGAAGTTCAATCCATTCCTGAAGAATGCTCGCTGCCCTCTCAGAAGGCACTGCCCAGGTCTTCTTACTCTGAATTGGAATCTTCATCAGAACGTGGAGAAGGGCTGAGTAACAACTCTGCCCTGTACAATCCCAACTCTGTTTTCTTTTGTCTGAAATCCTAGCTCACTTCTTTTATAACTGTTTTATAAAGAACAAAATAGCTATAAAGAAAGTGAGCTAGTATTTCAGACAAAAGAAAACAGAGTTGGGATTGTACAGACACTCTCGTGCAAATGGCATTCGTAGCATCAAAGGAAAAGAAATTCTTATTCTCAGGAAGCAGTACACAACAGTTAGATATATTCTCCCCCAAATGCCACTGCCCCATTTTCTCGCTACTCGTGGTCTGCCTGAAATCATGAAATGCCTTTCTTGTGCAATATCCACAACCATGTTTTAGCACACAGAGGCGTAGCGACACATTATTAATATTTATGAACCCCGAGAAGTCAGGAAAAGCTCGGTTTTCAGAAAGGCCACCCTGCCTAGACTCCCATCATCCAAAGAAATAAAATTAGCTCCCAACAGCCTAGAAAAATAACTGAAGGAAAATATATTTAGAACATAAAAAGGGAGGGGGAGTGGAAATATAAAATGCTGGACCGAGGAGAATACGTTCATCAGAATAACCTTTGGAAATCAGTGTAACATTACGGACTCCAGTGGGAGACAAGGCCCGTGAGTGTACTGGGTGGGATGAAACGTCCTGGGTAGCCCAGTAACTGGTTTATAGCATGAAGAATGGCTGTGACAATTTCTAATCCTTTATCAGACCTGGCCTTGTCCCATCTTTGGTAGAGAAAGGGTAAAAGTAATTTCATGGTAACAGGGTCAGGAAAACTACTAGTGGAATTCGGAAGACAAAAATTTCTGGGCACTGATGTTGGTGTACCGTATGTAAAGACAGACACACACACAGAGTTACTGGTTCAATTGTGCCCCAAAAGACTAAAGTCTTGATCCCCAGCACCTCAGAATGTGACCTTATTAGGAAATAAGTTTATTGTGGATGTAATCAGGTAAGATGAAGCCATAGTGAAGTAGGGTAGGGTAGACCCTTTAACCTGACAGTGACTAGTGTACTCACAAAAAGAGGGAAATTTGGACAAGGAGTCGAATATGCAGAGACCATCTCCTGATGACAGAGGCAGAGAGCTGCAGAGACACAGCCACAAACCAAGGCACACCGAGGATGACGCTGTGACCACAAGCTAGGAAGAGGCCGGGAAGTTCTTCTAGAACTTCAGAAGGAGCAAAGTTCTGACAACACCTTTGTTTTGGTTTGTGTTGTTTTTAAGCCACCCAGACTGTGGTGCCTTGTTACGGCAGCCCTGGGAAATACACAGACACATACGTGCTTTTCACCAAAACATCTAGAAGAAGAGGACTAATAACGTGCATTTGTATGTTATCGTAGACAGTTCCAGAAAATGAATTAAGAAAGTATATATACATATGTATGCTTGGAGAATTGTAACTGGCTGTAAATACCATGCATTTTAACATGAAGTAAGTGCAATATGGCATTATATACAGATTCGGTAGAGATACTCGGTTATTGAAGGAGCCATGTGGGCTTGAAAATGAAGTCAAGCCCTTCCCTCTGAGCGGCATAAGAAGCAAAAGCATACAGCACCAAGCTCGAGCTCGGACTCCCTACCCACATTAGTTACTTTTGCAAGAGGCCATTGAATAATGAGATCAATTTTTTGCATAAATATTTTCATACTGCCACCGCCACTAGGAGGACTTTGGTTACACGCCTCTTCTGCTTCCACCGAGATTGCGGCAACAGCCTCCCTACTGATTTCGCCCCTTTCAAATCCAATCTGCTCACTGCCATATGGCTGCAACTCTCTAATTTAAAGCTATTCTAGTTGTGTACAGCTACAGTTCCTAGACCACCAGCCCAGCAGAACGTTAATATATACAATGTTGAATAATACTCTTTGGTTCAAAAGAACTGGGAAATTCTGGCTCAAAAAAAAATTCAAGAGTCCTTTATTGAATGACTCACAGTCTAATATGAGATGTGCATGGTGAAATTTTAGGGCAAAGGCCAGTGAGCATCGTTTTCCAAGCATACACTGAACCGAGGAACCCTTTTTGGTCAAATCTCAGGAGCCTGATTCCACAGAATAGGTTTAAGAGTATTTCCCAAAGGCAGTGGAAAGTAGCCAATCAAATTGATCTAAACGTGCAGCTTCCTCCCGTCCAAGTTATCTACGTTATCCCAGAAGAGTGATTTAACTTAAAAATTCTCTGACAGGCATCCCATTCGGTGATTTAAATAAGAGAAAAATATGTTTTTTAATCACGTGTAGAAGAGAATTTTACCCAAGAGAAACACGCTAGGTAGGACAGCAGCACCACAGACTCTCACCCAGGAGTCGTCATTCACCTCTTCACTGAACAAATACTCATCATGGTCCTGTGTCAGGCACTGTGCCTGGTTCACAAAATGCAACGGAGAACAGAAAGGCCCCGGTCTGAACTTTGGGAGAGCACAGTCGGGTGAGTAATGTAGACAAGTTAAACTAAAAAGAATAAAAAATGACTTCTTGATGGAACTGGAGAATATTCTTCTGAGCAGTCTTTATTTTGAGCAGTGACATCATAGCATTTGCCCAAACACTTGTTTAAACAGAAATGCAAAAGGAGGCGCATTGCAGAGACTGCTTAGCAGTGTAAATCTCACATTGCAAGTGAAATCTAGGACGCTGAGTCTCTCTTGCCAACACAGCACAGAGTCTGACCTACTATTAAATTCTTTGCTCATTATAAATGATCAAATTGGATAAGTTAGCGCTCCAAATGAATTAGATGTTCACCCACTTCTTATTTCACTTTTCAGGTAGAGGTATGTAGTATGAGATTTGTAAATAAAGAAGCCAGGCGGTATTTTTTCCTGTATGTCTGCGAGGACACTCTTGTTGATGAGAAAACTCTTTGACAGTTTTCCAGCTGGTCTGTGTTTGTGTCAAACAGTATCTCAAATGTGTTGGCTGATCCAGAAGCTTCAAATCCAGACTCATAAGCTAAAGCTCGGTCTTCCCAGCTACTGTGACTTTAGATAGGGGCTTGAATTGTAAGTGTACATGTGGTAGAAGGTAAAGGGGGGCCCATTTCAAAAGTGTCTACTCTGTCACAGTAGAGTAGTGTCCGACACCCACTGACACACACCCACTCTTGGCTTCACTCATTGGGTAAATCCATCTTGTTCAGAATTGATTAAGCAGACAAATCATTATGAAATGAATTACATAGCATTTACTAAACAGTTTATATGAACCACAGCAATGACAATAATACACAGACTTCACTTCAGTGTAAGGCTCCCATCCCTTCCTCAGTAAAATATTGGGGAATACCTGAGTTACTTTTGTGTGAAGTGTGTTGATCGTAAACTTGGACAGTTTTCTCTCCATTGTTATCTAGGTGTCTGGGCTGACCCTAATCCACCTCTCCATTTCTAGCTAATTTCCACTAGGCAGCTCACTGCCTTGTATCAGCACTAAGTCCAGAATAAGTAAGCCAAGTCTTACATCTTCACATTCTTAGCCAAGAAGAGGATGAGAAATACAAACAACATCAGCCAGAGAGTTCTATAATCTCTCCTCCTGCTTTGACCTCCTGTGACTGTGAATTGAGCCACTTTTTTGCATACTCTCCTCCACCAAGTCTTTTGTCAAAGCTACTAATAGGAAGGCACATTTACTAATTTCATCTTTACCTTTTCTCTTCATCTCCGAGTAATGCCTGCCAGAGGTGCTAAGGAATAACAGCCATGCTGTACCTCCTCCTGATACTCAACAGAGCAAAAGGTTGGCGTTTTCCACTTTGCTAAGTGACATCTTGAGGGTTTGAATGCTTCGTAAAAGTGCCTTGCTTTAGATTGTATCTATAGTGGTAAATTCATCCGCGGTAATGCAATCAAAGGAAATTGCTAGTTATATATAATAATATAAATATGAAATATGTAAAATATGCTCTGCTTATTCAATGATGTGTTTGTTTCTGTTTTTGGTTTTGTTTTGTTTCATTTTTTTTGCTTTATATCGAAGAAGTATGTCCTTTGGGAGTAAGGTAGGGCAGAAAATAACCAAGTAAAAATGAAGTAAATACAGTAATTTTAGATAGTGGTAAGGGCTAGGGAGAAAATAAGACAGGGTAGGGAGTCAATGACTGGGTGTGGACACGATGCTATTTGAGATAAGGTGATCTGAGAAGGCCTCTTGTGGTGATAACATTTGATCAGCAACCTGAACGATGAAAAGGAGAAGCCTTGTGAGGTTCTGACTAGAGTGCCTTCCAAGCACAGGCATGGTAAGTATAAAAGCACTGAAACATCAAAGCATTTTGCCAGCATGAGGAGCTCAAATTAGGCAAGTGTAACTGAAACAGTGAACAAAGTGAAGAGTGGTAAGGAACTAAACTAGAGGCACAGACAGAGATCAGATAATTCGGAGTCCTGAAAGCTCTGCGATAAAGTTTGAAATTTGTTCTAAGTGTGGTGAGAGCCACTGTCTAGTTTTACGCAGGGAATTGGCACGTTATGACTTATGGTTTCAAAAGATCATCCTGTTTGCTTGCTGAGAGGCCATAGTCATGGAGGTAAGAGTTAAATCTGAAGGACTAGTTAGAGGCTGTGCGAAGGAGCAAGGTAAAAGGTAATGTATGAGACTTGCTGCACTGCGGTTACTGGCAGAGACTGACACATGGCAGGATTTCAGAACACGTTGTAGGGCAGAATCATCTCATGGATTAGATTTGGGGAGTGGGCAGGATAAAGGGGGAAAGATGTCAAGGAAATATCTTTGGTGTATGGCTTGAACAACTGTGTGGCCTTAGATTAATAACATAAGGTCACTGTTCTGAACTTGTTTCTTCACCTTAAAGTGAGAATGAAAGCAGCCGCCTCCCAAATTCACTATTGCCATTTGTACATTCAACTAATATTAGTTGAAGACTTCTTTTTTTAAAATTTCAGATTGATATGATGGTACAAATGATCAGATTACATTGTTTGTGTTTCTTAGGTAAAGTTCACGTTGTAGTTGACCCCTTCCCCCAGGAGACGTGCCATATGCCCTTACATTGTGCTTTAGCATGTCAAGCATTTTGCTGCTGCTTTACATTTTTTATATTCCATTGACCCTCACAAGGCTTCTAGAAGTTTATTATAGGACATTATCTCCGTTCTACATGTGAAACTGATTCCCAGAGGTGTGAAGTGTTTTTTAATTTCAAAATATTAAATGGGCACAAATGAGTTGTTACATGGTTACCTTTTGTAACGCATAAGGACCTGCATTGCTACAACCAGGAACCTCCCCGCAAAAGGAAAATGCCGCCGCTTTTGTAGAAAGCATCCGGTTCAGAGTTTCTTTTCTAATTCTCTGAACTCCTTGTAGGAGAAGAAATAAGAAAAAGACATTCTGTTCAACCTTTTCTAGGGATCCCCATAACTAGACAACATTTTTTTTTCTAGTTTAATTTCATACTGAATGCTGTTAAACAGATGGCATTACATAAATAACTTAGCTTGGAAACATAGATGCCTAGAATAAACTAACCCAAAGAACTCACTGGCTGGGGTCACTGTTGCATTGTTAGGCAGTATGAATGTTATAAAAAGAGAATTTTTAAAAAATTGGGAGCAACAAACATCCCCAGAGTCGAATGGTTCTTAAAAATGAATGCTATATGTTTTTTAAGGCAGAGGTTTACCTATGTATAAACTTTGATGTGGAAATTAAAGGAAATAAGATGAAAGTATGTGGCAACATCCAATCAACCAAAATGATTTTCATTTACAGAGAAGACACAGATTAGAATTTTAAAGCTTCCCAACTAGTCTTCCAATAGAGATCTTCTGCAAAGTCCCTACAATTTCTTACTCCTTTACCATGTTTCCAGATTTCAGAGGACGAAAGGAAAACCCTGCTCATCTCCACCTGAACCTGGTGCTGCATAACATTGGGAGGCTCTAAAACTCTTAAATAACCTCACACTCCTATCGACCTCCAGACTAGCATTCAAACCATTTCAGAAAATTGTCCGTTTTCCCTTTCTCCTAACACCACTTATTAGCAGAGACTTCCCTGGGTAACACAGTCCTTTGCATCTCATGCACATTTTCAATCATACAAATGCCTGTGCCCTATGATTACTTTGTGCTCTGCTAAGCACTGATGTGGTACAAGACATAGTTAAGAGCATCCCACTGGTTTTAAGTGGTCAGGTGTATGGATCATTTGTCCCAGGTATCAGCTTCTTATTACTTTGTTAGTAAAAAACTATAGGTTTTCTGATTCAACTGCTTGAATCAGCTTTAGAAACATAGACAAGTGCAATGAACAGATGCTTTTCTTTAGAGTAAGAATCCTAAAACTAGTTTTGAAATTGCCTTCGTGGAGATATTGAATCTACTAACACATGTGTTGTAGCAATTGGTACTTTTTTGGTATCCTTTTGGGGCAATAGAATTGTCAAAATGAAGACAAGTAACATTTAGGCCTGAAATAACATCACAGCAGAAGATTCAACAAGATGTCCTAGGTATAACACTGTTTTTGTTTTTTCCTTCTAAAAATTAAATACTATAGTTTAAACTCTACTTAGCTGAAATTTGGAGTTCTGTCAATGACTCATCCCCTATTTAAATTAAATCAGTCTTCAGGGACTGAATTATAACCAAAGGGCCACAAAATTTGGTATATTACACCATCAAAAGACTTGGCTAATAAAAATAGTTACTATAAAGAAAACTTATGATAGATGGGTTATATAATTCTTGTGCATAGCATTAATTCTAGGAGTTATTAAAGATAAAATTTATATGCTATAGAACCTTATAAATGCTTTCTGGCATGGTGGCTATCCAGTTTGAGGCTGAATTTCTGAATTATTCCAGTTTTAGTTTTTTTTTTCATGAAGACATTTGGCATTTGTATTGTTGTTAAAGTTTGGCCTGCCTTCGTCTCAGCAACTTTCTGGCTCACCAATAATAATAGGTTAGGGTAGGGAGAATATGCAGAGGCTCTGGTTGCCCCACTGACCTCACTGAGTCTATTATGGAGCCTGAGATCTCATTCAGCCTCTTAAAATATGTAAGAGGAAACTGAGGCCCAGAAAAACCACAACCAGTTGTCCCTCTCTATTCCTAACCCCACAGCCATATATATAGTCTTTTCTTGCCCAGATCTAGTAGACAGAAGAGAACTGATAGCTAATATTTGGATTGTCTTAGGAAGTGGGAGGAAAAGTAAACTAGCAGTGATGTGACTTGGAAGGGTGGAGAAGATAAATATTTTCTTAAAAAATAAGTAGGCAATGTAGTACATTGTTATTTGTTAAGACACTGCTGATTACCATATATACAAGCTACAAATATATTGTTTTTAAGCATGAAATATTATAAAGAATGTTTTTTATTATGAAATTGAGTACCTTCAAGGTCAAAGAATAATTAAACAAAATTTAAAATCTACAAAGTTTCTTAATCAATAAGGAAATTTGTTTAAAGCTGCAGCATTATCAATCAGATATTTCAATGCTTATTAGATACTCAATTTCTGAAAGTTTGGATGACTCTTCCCTGAAATGAAGCTCATCAGTGACAGGAAAGTGATAAAATTGGGGGGTGGCACCTGTGACTCTGGGAGTAGGGCGCTGGCCCCATATGCCAAACGTGGTGAGTTCAAACCCAGCCCTGGCCAAAAACTGCAAAAAAAAAAAAAAAAGAATAAAAAAAAAGATAGAATTGGCCTTACTGGCTATTTCAAATGTTGCCTTTTTCTGTGTAAAACAAAAATCTTGGAAATTGAATCTATAAATCTTTTGAAAAAAAGTTAGCTTTTATTTTTAAAAGACTGCCCCAATTATGTAAAGCAATCTTCTGATGCATATCTTTTTTTTACTATCAGATACCCTAAAACATGAATGGGCTAAAGACTTGAAATGGCATTTCATGAAATCAAAAAAAAATTGTAAACATATATAGAACTTTATTATTACTAGTATTCAAAAAACAATAATAGTAATAGCATAACATAAAACAGTAGATAGTAATAGCAATGTAACAATGTGCACCGGCAAATTTACCAAAGGAAAGTGATATTAACTGAGACTCCTGCAGTTAACACAAAATTGGGTCACTCAGATTTTAAAGGTGAGGATGGAAAGAATGTGTACATTCTTTGGGAAAGTAATTTGGCAATATTTCAAGAGCCATACAAAGACTTTTATTTGACTCATAAATTCTGATCATGGAAATCTGTCACAAAGAAATAACACAACTACAGGGACTACATGTATTCTAAAGGAGTGATACTCACCCAAAGGCAATTTTGCCCCCAGGGGATGTCTGGCAATATCTAGAAATGTTTTTGCTTGGGATAACTGTGAGGGTGCTACTGGCATCTAGTGGGTAGAAGCCAGGAATGTTGCTAAACAGCCTACAAAACTCAGGGCAGCTCTGCACAGCAAATATACTATTTGGTACTATTACTTACCAATAGTACTAAAGTTGGAAACCCTACTCTATTAGTGTCAAAATTACATGTAATTAGTGACACATCGGAAACAACTGAGGTGCCCATAACCCACAAAGAGGTGGATATTTAGGGATACCAAGCTGCATCTATTGACTGAAGAAGACTATTATTTAGACACCGAAAATGTTAGGGAATTTTATAAAATTTTAAAGATGCAACGAAAGTAGGAACAAAAAAAATTCTAGCGCAATTTGTAAATCATAGGAGTGGATTGAATCTGAGTGAGACAGAAGTGGCTAGGGATTCAGAAATGGAAGCTTGCTGTCATATTTAGATTTGCTGAAATATAATCCCTTATTCAGATAGGATCACAGACTCTCCCACAAGGATCAGACATATCCATCCAGGAGGAATGTATCAGAGTCATCTTCTCACCTATGTTTGTCTAGTTTGAAAAATTTGCTAATCAAGTAAAAAGACAATACACCAAATAGAGGAAAACATCCCAAGAATCTTTATGAATTTTTGCTGATATAAAATTTATCCCCTTCAATTGAAAACCAAAAGAAGATCACTGCATTCAGTCTTTGAACAAGAACCAATGAACAATAACTCATTTTCAGCAGGATATAGGACAATCAATTTCTTGTCATCCAAGTCTTTGTTTCTAGGTAGTATTAGGCCAGAACAAAAAAAAGATTCAACATTATTTGGAGTAACATCTGCATAATATTGAAAAGTAAAGATGCCAAAGAAAACCTACTTAGAATAGTATCTGGGGGAGAGGTGTCAAGTAAAATTAAGAGAATAGGCTGTTTTGTGTAATCTTAAATTAAGAGTGGGTGGTGCATAAAAAGTACTATGGTGGGAAGAATAATTGATCCATAGTTGTTCATGGCCTAGTCTCTGAAACCTGGAATGCATTATGTTACACTACAAGGAAGAATTAAGGTTGCAGATAGAATTAAGGCTGCTAATTAGCTAACCTGAAATGGAGAGATTATACAATTGGGCCCAATGTTATCACAAGACTTTTATAAGTGAAAGGAATAGAAGAATCAAAGACTGAGAAGGAGATGTGGTGATGTAAATGAGGTCAGCATGTTGTGATTTTAGGTTTTGAAGTTGGGAGTTGGCCATGAGCCAAGGAATGCAGGAAGGCTTTAGAACCTAAAAGAAGTAAGAAAACAGATGCTTTCCTAGAGTCTCCAAAAGTGACATAAGTAACTAATATCTAATTTTAGCGCAGTGAGACCTATGCTGTACTTCTGACTTCCAGAACTGTAGACAGTAACTTCGTGTTGTGGTAAGCTATTAAGTTTGTTGTAATTTGCTATAGAATCAAAAGGAAACTACTAAAATTACCCTTTGTAGTTATGTGTACATTATTCCTGCCTATGTCTATGTGTTTTGGGGAAGCACATGCAATTTTAACTTCTTTTTTGATAAAAGTCTGTGCTTTGGAAAAATGTTACCATTTCAAGTAATTTGTTTTTCAAAGACTGATTGTGTGCTTGGCCAGAAGTAAGCTATTGCTCTGGCTTCAATAACACCCAAAATCCAAAAGGGGAACAAGGACATGAGGAACTACTTTCTGAAGCTCTATTTGAGTGACTACTTTAATAGTCAAAGCAAAAGACATATTTATGGTTTGTAATAAATAATCAAAAGATAAAACAGTACAGTGTGCTAGTGGAAAATATACATTTTGGAATCAGATTCATCTGAGTTCAAATCCTGGCATGGATACTTTGAGTGACTAAGGGAAATTTACTTCACCTTTCTAGATCAAAGACACTTTGTTTGGAAAGGAAAAATGGCCTCACATACTACAAATACTTCTGTAGTTTGGAATTGCTTAATGTTTATAATATATAACAGTGTGTTTTTCCAAGTACAAGAAATTAACAGTAAGATTCTTTGCACATTCAATCCTTGTCAACAGTCATGAAGAGCATAGCCAGACTGATATATCTAAACATACATCAAATTTGACCTTGGCCCTTCTTGCATTAAACCCATCCCCAGCTATTCTTCACCTATTACAGCAGTTTTTAAACTTTTTGATTTTAGGAGTCCTTTACCTTCTTGATAATTATTACAGACAAAGAGACTTTTTGTTCATATGCTTTATATTTACTTATATTTAACATGTTAAAAATTAAAAAATTAACAATAACCCAATACAAATTAAAATAAATATTTTACTAAAATACTACATTTTCCAAAATGAACAGAAATGAATAAGAGTGATATTATTTCATATTGTTAATAAATTTCCTTAATGTCTGGCTTAGTAGAAGACAACTGGATTCTAATTATCTATTTTAATCTCTTGTAATATATCATAAAGTTGGCTGAAATAGATAAAAAAAAGACTCCCACAGATATGTGATTGGAAAAAGAAGGATTTTATTACCCTCTTCAGATCAGCTTGGTTTTTCTCCTTTGCTATTACACCAAGACTACATAAATGGTAGTTTCTTAAAGGCTGGCTGTAATGTGGTATCTGATGTCATATCAGTGAAATTTTTGTACTCTTGTTTACCTTAAAATCCCTGGGTTTGTCTTAAACTTTGAATAGATATTACCTATGAATAGTTTTGATGTATGAAGCACTGGATGTTTTAAAAACATTGGTTCACTAAATTATAAAGTTCTTCCAAATGTTGACACATTTCATGATAAGCATCAAAATTCACATTTGTTAATATTGCCATCAATATCATCTGAAAAGTTTTTAAATATTGCTAACCTATCACGCTCACTGTGGTAGACACGCATTTTTTTAAATTTTAATTTTCACTGAAAGCTTAGATTTTATCATTGGCAACAAACCAAATACCAGCCTCACCTCATTCACTTTGAGAAAATATCTGCCAAATGTTCAGCCTGAGTAACTCGGTTTTTGGTCATCCTTTTAAGCAAAAATAATGTTTCATGGGAAAAAGAAAAACCACCAGATTTGGCTCATAACCCCAGCAACCACACAAGTACTTTTCTTAGAGACGATCATCATATTCTAGTTTGGAGCAGAAATGACTGATGTGTACTTGGCAGTTCATCATACATAATGTTAAAACACATTTGCACAGAGTTAATATTTAATAAAATTCATGATTTTTTACTGGTTTATTAAGAGGATTTATAAGTAAAGTGAAACTGTCTTTTATTAAACTGGGTGCCTCACGAAAAAAGAGTGTAGGGAAACTAGGATGTTTTATAGTACATTTTAGCTCTTGGGCTTGTCTTAGTTCATCTGTATTTTTCTAAATGTGTACTTGTGGCATACTTTATAAATTTATGAAGGGAAGAAGTCTATTTGGTTCATGGTTCTGCAAGCTATACAAAGAGCATAGCATCAGTATCTGCTTTGGGTGACATCCTTAAGAAGCTTCCACTCTTGGCAAAAGGGCAAGGGGGGAAAGGCATCACATGGTAAGAAGGAGGCAAAAGTTGGCAGGCTATTTTCAACAACTAGTTCTTGCAGGAACTAACAGTGAGAACTTACTCCTGATAGAATGGCACCAAGCCATTCATGAATGTTCTGTTGCCATGAGTCAAACATTTTCTACTAGGAGGTAGTGGTGATTCTCCCAACATTGAGGACCAAAATTCAACCTAAGACTAATGGGACCAAATAAGCCACATTCAAACCATAGCAGTGGTCGTCCTGATTTTTGCTAATGTGGCAAGAGTTTGGCCCATCATTGCTCTTGCATTATCAGTGCAAATATCAACATAGTGAAAAAATCTATATATTAATTTGAAGATCTGCTCATACAGACCCCTTGAGAATGTCTTGAGTGCCCATGAGAGTTTGAAGACCACACTTAGAGAAATAGCCTTCTACTGGCTAAGTTGAAAGTTCCTAAGCAAGACAGGCACAGCTTTCCATATGTGGCTACTGCCTTTATCTCCAGCTTCATTTCTCACCAACCATTGACTTGTTGCACTTCATGCAATGGTAATCTTGAAATGCATCTCGTTCTGAATAAATCATGCTTATTAATGTGTCTCTGCTTTCTTTAATGCCTTTTAGGCTACTTGATCCAGGGTAGTACATAACGCTCTTCTCCTGGCCTTTCTAGCTGATCATACTTTGAGATGTAACTCAAAGTCAGCCTTTTCAAAAAGCGTACCCTAAATGTCCCCCACTTACAGTCTCCCTTCTTTGTGCTCCTTACCATATTCCAAACATCTCTATAACTCATTAACTCTCATCACAATTGTCTCTTTTCACTTTCACTCTCTTTTCCACCACAAGATTATGGACTTATTTAGGGAAAAAACTGTGCATTAGTTGTATGCAGAAGGTTGTAACCTTCATACTAGTCTGGCATGGGTTTTCAATAAACAGCTGTTTGAATGTGTGCAAAAAATGATCTTCCCTGCTAAACATGTTTCAGTTTATTTTTCACCATCCTCAGTCTTAATAGATTTTCAGTTTTCTGAAGTATTCAACTAAACAATTAAATAGTAAAGTTTTTTTTTCCATTCTGCATATGTTCAATATATGCATCAAATGTCTACTTTCTTCCTACTCTATAACCCTTACTAGAGGAGATAGAGTCCCTGGTTATCAAATGATAATTAAACACTGTATTGATTGGAAATAAAGTGAACTAGGAGACAAATTTCTTTTTAATCTTATACCTTCCACTTCATAGCTATGTGACCTTGGACAAATTATTTAATGCCCCTCGGCCTCAGTCTCCTTAACTGAAAAATAGAGATAATAGTACTTGCTTAAAGCAGGTTATAATAGTCACATGAGAAAATTTAGGTAAACTTAATAAGTACTCAAAAAACACTTATTTGAGCTAAGTGGACTTTTTTTTTTTTTTTTTTACTTTGAGGCTACTATAAACAAATTATAGCACCACATACATGAACAATTTTCATTTGAGGAAAAATATATTAAATGCATAATAACCATGCAAGTAATGCAGTTTGGGAGCCAAAATTAAATGGACTACATATTTAAAAATTGCTAAAGTAATAGATTTGTAATATTCTCATCATAAAAGAAATAATGAGTGATGAAGTGATGGATATGTTTGTTAGCTTGATTGAATCTTTCTAATGATACAATGTATACATCAAAACATCACCTTGTACCCATAAATGTGCATAATTATTTGCTGATTAAAAATAAATGAATAATTTTAAATCAAAGTACATTGAAGAAAAATGGGAAAAATAAGAAGAATGGTAACTAGCACCCCATAACCTCTTGGCTACTCAAAATGTAGTCCATGGACCAGAATTGATATCATTTGAGAGCTTTTATAAAATTACAGGACCCACCCCACATCTTCTGAATCAGAATGTGCATTTTAACCAGATTAATTTAACCAGATTCATTTTAACCAGATTACTTAAAAGCCAGTAAGTACTTTTTAGAAAGACAAAACTTGCAACATTAAGACTCCCCACAAAATAATGAACTTTGGATGACATCTGGACCCATTTCCTTTCATTGCTTTGTGGGATCATTTAAATCTTTTGACAATTTGCTGACTGCTGATCTTTGTGCTAATTTCATCTTGATAAGTTCACTTTGCATTAATAAAAGTCCAAATCATATGTTATTGACTACCTTAGTCTATTTGGGCTGTTATAACAAAATGCCACAAAATGGGGCTCTTATAAACAACAAAAATCTGTTTCTTACAGTACTGGAGGCAGAGGTCAAGATCAAGTCACCAGCATATTCTGTATCTGGTGATGGTCCATTTCCTGTTTCATAAGTGGTGCTTTCTTCCTGTATCCTCACATGGTAGATGGGGGGTGGGAAGCTGTCATTGCCTGTTTTAAAGGGTACTATTTCCACCCTCATAATCTAATCACCCCCAAAGGACCTCCTAAAATCATCACATTGGGAGTTAATAATTCAACATATAAAACTTAGGAAGACATGAATACTCAGGTCACAACACTTTCCTGGATAAAGCTAAGGACCAGGCAAGCCTCCTACGAAACAAGAACGTGACCTTTGGACTTTGGGTGCTAAATAAAAAATGCATGTCATATTTAAATCTCTTTTTAGATCGGAAGACAAATGAGTAGAGGATAATTTTTTCCTTGTGTTAATAAAACAGACTACAATTTCAGTGTTTGGTTAGAGATTTCATCTGGTGAAATATTTTCAGAATATTTAATAAACACAAGTGAGTATTTACTAAAGATAAATGCCCCTATAGAGCAGGAAAGTTATACACAAGAGATGAATTTACCAGAAGTTATATCACAATGAATAAGCCTTTTAAAACATAGCAATATTCTTTATCATTAGATGTTATGGAGAATTACAGTTATTCTCAAGCTTTAGTGTGCATATGAGTCATTTAAGAAGCATAACAAAATCCAGATTCCAGGGTCCCAAACATACAAGTTCTGATTCAGTAAAATTGAAATAGGAGCAGCATGATTTTACCAAAGTCTCCAGTTGATTTCTTATAGAACATGTTTTGAGAAATGTCAAAATGCAACCAGGTCAGAATAGTGAATTGGAAAATGTGGGACATGAAAGAGGCAGTAAGAATTACCTGAAAATTAAGTATGTGCTGAGTGTTTTAGCAATCTGATTATAGTTCATCCTTAAATTTTATTCTGTTAGAGAAATTTTATTCTCATTTTATAGACTAGAAAGTAGGACATCCAGATGGATGTGGTGGAACCAAGTTATATTCCTAAGTCTCTCTGAGAGCATTAATATGCTCTTGTGACCCTCAATTGGGTTTAAATCTTGACTATGTCACAATTTATTTTTGTAACCATGGACAGGGTACTTAGTTTTCTCATATGAAAAATAAGAATAATGTTTGAAAGTCTGCCAACTTTGTAAGATTGTTATGACAATCAGAGATAATCAAGGATATGAAAGTTCTTTGCATACTTGTGAACTTTCTATAAAATTCACACTTTGATCTTGGTTGTAATCCAAGGTATCAACCTAATTTGAAGTCTGATATTACTGTAAGAATACTGTGTTTGATTTTGTAATGTTGCTTCCTTATTTTTGATGATCCATTAATTCTGAACGAATCAAAACATCACTTTATTCCTCTTCAAACAACATAGCTTATTCAAGTCATTTATCCTCTGTGTTGACTGAAAAGCCTATCAAATGTTGGTCTGATTCCTCCTCCCAGGATAACTCTAGGATCTAAAAAGTTTCCAAAATAGGTAACGGAATATTGATCTCTAACCTGTCTTCTAGCCCATCATAGCTATTAAGGTTGTTGTTCCAGATGTGGGATCTTGCCACGTTAGTAGAGGTCTTTTCTATAAGAGTTGTTAAGATCTCTATTATTACAGGATCAGGGCTCATAGGTCTGTGTCTTTTCCATACTGGGAAGATCTCTCTTTATACTATCCTCTACTTTCAAAGGCACTTCCACCCTCTTTTTTCTTGATTTATTAAACCTACTCATAGCTCTTCAGTGGGTTTAGGACTTCAAGAACATTAGGACATTTCCATATTTATAACTGCTTTGGTAGTAGGTCCCACAAATGGTACTTATAGTAAGGAATTACAAATGACCAAGCCACATGCCTTGTTTTCAGGGACTAGAAAAACAAAGATATAAGGAAAAGGAAAAAATATATATTATACATAAAAAATCCCACCACACATAGGAAAAAGTACTTTTAATCCATTATTTGGGAAGAATGACTATTGTCATTTTGACATATTTCCTTTTGTCTAGGACCTTTTGTTAGACTTTTATATTCTATTCTTACATTGGGGCTGTTAATCTTCATTATCAATTAATATGATACAGATATTTTCTTCCCATGTTACTTAAAATTAGAAATTTGGGGGGTTATTTCCAAATTTATAGGATTATAAATAGTGTTGTTATAAGAATCTTTATACAGAATCATACAGAATTACCTATATGCATTTTGACCTAATTTCCACAGAATATGCCTTTCAATTGAGGGAGAGGAAGATGGCTGACTATAGACATCACTTGCTGGGCCATCCAGAAAGGAAGATATGATTTCAGATAAAGAAGAGGGGTGAAGAGACTGAAGACCAGGTGTACATCATAAAGAAATGTGTTAGTGACTGCTGGGGACCTCACGGAGGAAAATTGTAAAGCAGATAAAGAAGAAGGTAAGGGAAAAGAGATATGGGTGAGGATTAAATCCACAAAGGCTTGGAGCCTAGTGGAAGGGTGAAGGGGTACCCTCTCTCTCTTCCATGAGCATTTGGTGAATAGCAGACTACCAAGCTTCTAAGATGCTTTCCCACCCTGATGAGCTCAGGCACAGTGTCAAACATGAAATAGTGGGGAGAACCTGCATGATCCTGGAGCTTTGACATTTTGTGTGGGCCCAGCCTCACTCCCTCGCCCTCCTCCATGTGGCAGAGAAAAAGGAAATGCATAGAAGTTCTAGGGTCCCACCCACCACATAGGGCATTCAAGCACTCCTTTTTAGAGACTGTAGGTGGTCACAGGTCCCCCAAACAATACTGCAGATTGTTCCCTCTGGCAAGCATTACCAAATGACAGAAATGCCAATTTTCATATCTCTTTATAGAATTTACTGGCTCAATCCTACAGATTTAAGTTGATTCTCATCCAAAATTGACACCTGCTATCTCAGAGATTGAACTGGACATGACAAAATAATCCACACTGCTAAGAAGACCACAAGGCAGGGGAAATAGAAAGGATTCCAAAGACATCCAACCTCTTCTACCAAAGACAGACAGGGAAACTTCCCATACACTTAGTCAAGCATTGCTATGGCCTACAAACAACTAGAACCTGAGAAAATCACCACACTAAGGATATCTATAATAACCAAGGCATCTACCCAGAATCTAGATTGCCATCAAAGCACCCATAAACATGACCAAAAATTCTTACCCAACATGTGTTAAAAATGTATCTGTGTACATGGGGGGAACCCAATCTAAACTAAAAAAAAAGAAAAAAGAAAAATCTAAAATTAAGAAGCAATGGCTGATCCAGATAAGAAGATATAAGTGAAAGAACTCCAGAAGTATGAAAAATCAGACCGAAAGTATGCCTTCTAAAGAAAACCACCTCTCTAGCAATGGATAGCAAACCAAATGAAAATATTGAAATGGCAGCTATTCCAAAATATATTATAAGGAAGGTGAATAAAATCCAAGAGAAAATGAAAAAGCAAGTCAATGGGAACAGAAAAACAATTCAGAAACTAAATTAAAATTTCACTGAACAGATTGACAGATCAAGAAAAAGCAAATTTTCATTGGAAATGAAAAATGTATTTAAGGAAATATAAAACATAGTGGGAAGTTTTAAGAATAGAGTAGACCAGGTCAAATAAATAATCTCAGAGCTTGAAGACACCTTTTGCAAATTAACTTAGTCAAAAATAATGAACAGAGAATTAAGAGGAATGAACAAAGCCTTCCAAAAATATGTGATTATGCGAAATGCCCAAATATAGGAATAATATACATTCCCAAGGTTGAAGAGGAAAATGCACAAAGGCAGGAAACCCTATTTAAGGTAACAATTGAGGAAAACTTCCCTGGTCTAGTTAGAGATTTAAACATCAAAGGATAAAAATCTCAATGAACACCTTGGATATTCATTGCAAAGTAGCACTCTCCAAAATACATAGTTACCAAACTGTCCATAGTCAACATGAAGTAGGAACTTTTGAGAGTCATAAGCAGAAACATCAAGTAACTTACAAAGGAAAACTCATTCAGGATAACTGCAGATTTCTCAACTGAGACCTCACAAACCAGAAGGGAGCAGGACCCCATTTTCAGTCTTTAAAAAAAAAAAAAAGACTAGCAGCCTAGAGAAATAAAGACTTTTCCAGATAAGTGAACACTGAATTTGTCAATACCAGACCAGCCCTACAGGAAATATTCAGAACTGTATTATACATAGATCAGCACAATGGTCACCCACCACTGTAAAACTAGCCAAATCTCATTTAAAACAATAGTAAAAAAAGTTTAAAAAGCTACCCAACAAAAGAAGTTAAGCTTAAGCTAAGTAAAGCTTTACTACCCAACAAAAGAAGTTAAGTAAAGCTTAATTTTTAACTTAAGTTAAACTTGTTACTTAAGTTAACTAAAATTAACTTAACAAAACTAACTAACTAAACTAAGTTAACTAAACTTAACTAACTAAACTAACCCAACTAAACTAACTAAACTAACAAAAGTTAACTAAACTTAACTAACTAAACCAACCCAACTAAACTAAGATAATTAAACTAACTAAAGTTAACTAAACTTAACTAAACTTACCAACTAAACTAACTTAACTAGACAAAGTAACTACAGCTAACTAAACTAACTAACTAGACTTAACTAAACTAACTAACCAGCAAACTAAACCAACTTAACTAAACTAAGTAATGGAAGTTAACTAAGCTAACTAAACTTAACTAATCTAACTAACCAACTAACTATACTAAGTAACTGAAGTTAACTAAACTAACTAGACTTAACTAAACTAACTAGCCAACTAACTAAACTAACTTAACTAAACTAAGTAACTGAAGTTAACTAAACTAACTAAACTTAACTAATCTAACTAACTAAACTAACTTAACTAAACTAAGTAACTGAAGTTAACTAAACTAACTAACTAACTAAACTATCTTAACTAAAGTTAACTAAACTAACTTAACCAAACTAACTAAAGTTAACTAAACATTATTTAGTTTACTAACTGACTTTACTAACTGACTAAACTAACTAACTAACTAAAGTTAACTAAACTTAGCTTTGACTTAACCTAACTAACTAACTAAACTAACTGAAGTTAACTGAACTTAGCTTTAACTTAACTAACTAAGCTAACTAGTTAATTGTTTAACTAACTTAACTAAACTTACTAACTGAAGTCAACTAAACTTAATTAAACTAACTAAATTAACTTGACTAATGTTGACTTAAGTAAGTTAACTAAACTTTTTACTTAAGTTAAATAAAGCTTTACTACCCAACAAAGGAAGTTGAGTAAAGCTTAAGTTAAGTAAAGCTTTACTTCTTCAGTAAAAGAAGTTAAAAAAGGTACCCAACAAAAGTAGTTAAAAATACTACCCAACAAGACAGAACTGCATCCCACATATCAGTTCTATCAATCAGTATGGATACTCTGAATTCACATTGAGTGGCTGCTGAATGGATAAATAAAATACAAAGTATCTGCTGATCCCAGAATACTCATCTAAACCCATAAGGGCTCTTATATACTCGAAGCTAAAAGATGGGAAAAAATTCCAAGCAAACGGAGACCAAAAGAAAGCAGATATAGTCATTTTCATCTTAGATAAAATTAATTATAATCTACAATAATAAAGAAAGACAAAGACGTCATTATACAATTGTAAAGGGTATAATTCAATAAGAAGGCACAACAATACTGAATATTCATGCATCTAACAGAGGCGCACCCAGATTCCTGAAGCAAACTCTACTAGAGCTAAGCAAAGAGATAAAGAGGACCATTGTAATTGTTGGAGATTTCAACCCTTCACTGACAGAACTGGAAAGATCATCCAAGTAGAAAAAAATAATCACTGGATATAAATGGAATTCTGGGACAAAGGAGCCTAACAGAAATTTACAGAACATTTTACCTCAAAACTACATAATCCTCTATATATTCACTATATATTCCTCTCATCAGCACATAGAACATTTTCAAAATTAATCATATTTTAGATCACAAAACACGGGCTTACAATTTTTTAAAAAGTTGAAATCATATCGTGTATCTTGACAGATCTTGGGGAAATAAAACTAGAAACCAATTCCAAGGGAAACACCCAATTCAACACAGAAGTCATAGAATTAAATAACCTGCTAATGTATCATTAGAGGATCAATGAAGAAATTAAGATGGAAATGAAAAAATTCCTCAAAGTGAATGACGAAGTGGAAACTTGCTACCCGAATCTGAGGAATTTAACAAAAGCAATGTAAAGGGAAAATTTCATACCCATCGGTGCCTACACAAAAAAGCCAGAAAAAGTGCAAATTAACAATCTAATGACACCTCTTGAAGAACTAGAAAAGAGGAAACCAAACCCAAATCCAGCCAAACAAAAGAAACAACTGATGACAGAGGAGAACAAAATGATATGAAAAACAGGAAGATAATGTAGAAGATCAGTGCAACCCAAAGTTGTTTCTATCAAGAGCTTATTATTGATTAACCAGGAATAAAAGAGAAAGAATCTCTAAATAAGCTCAATCAGAAATGAAACAGGAGATGAGACAACTGATACCACAATAATACAAGATGTTTTCTGTCATAGCCATGCATAGTGGCTCTTTGTGAGGCAGTAACAGGTGGATTGCTTAAGCTCAGAAATTTGAGATCATCTTGAGCAGGATTATGACTTTGTCTCTGCTAAAAATAGAAAAACTAAGTGGGCACTGTAGTAGGTGCCTGAAGTCTCAGCTACTTGGGAGACTGAGGCAAGAGAATTTCTTGGACTCAAGAGTTTCAGGTTGCTGTGAGCTATGATGCCGTAGCACTCTACAAGGGTGACAGAGTAAGACTCTGTCTCAAAAAAAAAATCATCTATGGCAATGCATATACATATAAACTTGACAACTCAAAGGAAATGAAAATATTCGAGGAAACACACTACCTCCCAAGACTGAACCAGAAGAAATAGAACTCCTGAACAGATCAATAACACAACATGAGATTGAAGCAATAATAAAAAAGAGAAAAAATCTTTCAACAACAATATTAACAACCAAAAAGTCCAGGACCACATGATTCACAACTGCATTTTATCAGAAGTCTAAATAGATTAGGTATCTACACTCCAGAAACTATTCCATAACACTGAGAAGTAAAACTCATTCTATGAATCCAGTATCATCTTGATATCAAAGCCAGGGCACAACAATGAAAGAAAAAATACAGATCAATATTCCTGATAAATATAGATAGGAAAATATTCAGTAAAATACTAGCAAATGAAATTAAATAGGACATCAAAAAATAATACACCATGAACAAATGGGTTTCGTTCCAGGGATGAAAGGATGGTCAACAGTCATAAATCAATAAATGTGATTAAACACATAAACAGAAGCAAAAGCACCAATTATACAATCATCTCAATAGATGCATAAAAAGTAGTCAACAAAATTCAGCACCCTTTCATTATTAAAAAACCTAAACAAACTTGGCAGAGAGGGAACATATGTGAAAATTATAATAGCCATATGGAACAAATACACAGGCAACATAAACTAAATGGGGAAAGTCGAAAACTTTCCCACTAAAAATGGAAATAAAACAAGGATGTCCATTGTCACCACTTCTGTTCGACATACTGCTGGAAGTCCTGGTCAGAGGAGTCATGCAAGAGAAAGAAATTAAGAACATCCAAATCAGGAAATTATCACTTTTTGTTGATAATATGAGCTTCCATCTAGAAAATACATAGATTCTATCACAAGACTCCTACAATTGATAAATAAATTCATTAGAGTCTCAAGTTACAGAATCACGTAGCATTCCCCTGTGTCAATAACAGTTCAAGTAGCATTCCTATGCACCAATAACAGTCAAGGTTAGGGTCAAATCAAAGACTCAATAGCATTCACAATAGCTACATAGAAAATAAAATACCTAGGAATACACTTAACCATGGAGGTGAAAGATCTCTATAAGGAAAACTACAAAATCTTGAGGAAAGAAATCACAGATGACACAAACAAATGGAAGAAAAAATCATGCTCATGGATCAGCAGAATCAATGTTGTTAAAATGTCCATACTACTCAAAGTGAATTTTGGATTCAATGCAATCTTCATCAAAATATTCATGTAATAATATTTCACATGTCTAGAAAAAATAATTCTATACTTCATTTGTAACCGGAACAAAACTGGAACAGCCAAAGCAATCTTAAGCAAAAACAACAAATCTGGAGGCATCACATTACTAGGCTTCAAACTGTACTACATGGCTATAGTAACCAAAACACCATGGTATTAAAACAAAAATACAGATATACACAAGTGAGTTAGAACATAGAACTCAAATATAAAAACATCCATATAAATAAAACTGATCTTTGATAGAGCAGAAAACAATATATGCTGGGGAAAAGAATTCCTGCTGAATACATGGTGCTGGGAAAGTTGAATAGGCACATGCAGATGAGTGAAACAGAATCCATCTCTTTCACCGCTCACAAAAATTAAGTCTAGGTGGATAAAAGACTTAAATATAAGGCATGAAACTATAAGAATTCCTGAAGAAAAATGTTGGCAAAAACTCTTCTAGGTATTGACCTAGGCAAAAAAAAAATATATATATATATATATATAAAGAAGAACCCAAGAGCAATCAAACCAACAACAAAAATAAATGGAATCATACTTGATTAAAGTCAAAAGCTTCTGTACAGCCAAAAAAATAATTAACAAGGTGAATAGACAAATTAGTGGGAAAATACTGATATTCATAAGCTATACATCCAATAAAGGGCTGACAACCAGAATCTACAAAGAACTCAAGAAAATTAGCAAGTAAAAGACAAACAAATCTCTTAAAAAGTGGGCAAAAGACATGAACAGAAACTTGTCAAAAGAAGATAGATAAATGGCCAATAAATATATGAAAAAGTGCCCTGTGTCACTAATCATCATGGATATGGAAATTAAAATCACAATGAGATATCACCTTGCCCCACTTAGAGTGTCTTTTATAAAATAGGCCAAAAACAAAAGATGCTGGCATGGATACAGAGAGAAAGGAACACTTATACACTGTTGTGGGACTGCAAATTATTACAACCTCTGTGGAAAACATTGTGGATATTCCTCAGAGAATGGAAAGTAGACCTACCATTTGATCTAGCAATCTCACTATTAGGTACTTACCCAAAGAAAAGAAAATAATTATATTCAAAAGACACTGCACTTGAATGTTTATTGAAGCAGAATTCATGATTATGAAGATGTAGAATCAACTCAAGTCATCACCAATTCATGAGTAGGCTAAAAAAATGTATACACACACATACAAACACACATACACATATACTATAATGGAATACTACTCAGCCATGAAGAATGATAACTGAAGTCCTTTTGAGATAATTTGGATGAAGTTTCTAAACAAATGGAAAAACAAACACTGCATTTAATACTATTAAACTGAAACTAACCAGTGAGCATGCACATGCACAAAGGGAAGTAAAGCTTAATAGAAATCAAGCAGAGGGTAAGGGGATGAGCAGATAGGCAAAACCCTACCTAATGAGTACAATTAACACGATCTGGTTGACAGGCACACTTATAATCATGACTCTAGTATCATTAAAGTGGTTCATGTTAACAAAACTCTTTGTACCCATGTAAAATTTTGAAATAAAAAAAAGAAGTATACCTTGTAGTAGAAATATTAGACTATAAGATGTGAGGATTGTAAGATACAAGGATTCTACTAATTCATTCAACAAAGCTTTAACTGAGTGCCTAGTGTATACCAGGTGCTGTCTGTTATTACTTCCAAGCTAAAGGAGAAATTGGTTTTCCCATGAACATATCTACCTGGCCAAATTAGATAAAGCTTCAGAATTCAGGGGATAATAATGAAAAAACCCAATGATCCCACCAGTCTTATTCCCCATTAATGAAGAGTATGCAAGGAGTGAAGATTTGCACTCTGGAGTGAAAAAAAGTTTGATTCCTCTCCTGTTTTCTCAAATTCCCAGAGACCCACCCCCAAATTAATAATGTTCATTAGTGAAGTTTAAGTGTCTGGAAGATGGCTGTGTAAGGAAAGGGTGAGAGCAGGGTCAGCTTCACTAAGGCGTGGCTTGTATACGTGCATCAGTTCCAACACTTAGAATGGCGCTGCACTTGATTTAATTTTCTGCTGTCATAATCTTGAAATTGATAATTTTTGACCAAGGAGCCTCATATTTTCATTTTCTACCAGGTCCTACACAGTAAGGTACTAGTGCTATTGAAATAACATGAATATTGGATGATAGAACTGTCTTTATAGATAATTTTGATCTTTTACAGTGTTGTCTATTTTTTATAGGGCCTTGTAAAGGGATTGAGCACATTGGGACAAGATCCCCATTAGGAATTCTGTAAGGATCAGCCATAAACAGTAGTAGCCATATGTGAATGGTACTTGCCCCTGATTGCCCATTGTCCTGTTATGGTTCACTGCTCTTCGCTTTTGCTTTTCCTTGAATCTCTGATCTCTATCTTGTACCCGATTCCCAATAGCTGTCCATATACTTGTTTTTAGGCTCCATTTTGAACAAGATTTGTTTGTCAGCACTGTTTGTTATGTATATTGTGGAATCACTTTCTGGATCTAATATCTTTCAGATGCAAACCAGAGACATCACATCCACCTCCTACCATGGATTAGACCAAATCTAAGAGGTTACAAGAATGATGTTAGCTAGGTAGTGGATATTTATGGGGAAAATATGTATTGATTTAGCTTAGAAATGGCTGTCTTGAAGTTACATCCTGTAAGGAGGCTTACTTTATTCTTCATTAATAAATTAGCTGCCTTTTCTACGTGGCCCCAAAGCACACTATACTTACCTCTGTGTACCATTACCTAAATTGCACTGTGAGAATATGCTTACTTGACAATAGCAGACACTACAATAAAAGTTGCCTGGGGGCTGGGCATGGTGGCTCATGCCTGTAATCCTAGCACTCTGGGAGGCTGGGAGGGTAGATTGCCTGAATTTAAGAGTTCTAGACTAGCCTGAGCCAGAGCAAGATCTTGTCTCTAAAAATAGTGGAGCATTTTGGCAGACCCTATACTCCCAGCTACTCAGGAGGCTGAGACAGGAGAATTGCTTAAGCCTAAGAGTTTGAGGTTATTGTGAGCTGTGACAACACAGCACTCTAATGAGGGTGACAAAGTAAGACTCTGTCTCAAAATAAATAAATAAATAAATAAACCCAGCATATGAGTGCTGGTTACAGCCAGGAGGATGAATGGGATTAGTTTCAGATTGCAAAGATGGAATTGAGTATCACACTGAGGCCAAAGATCTGGTAAGGTTTGTGTGAGCAACAAAGGACCCTTCAGTAAAGCACTTCTTTTCCCTGGATTGCAAAACCATTTACCAATAAAAGGATAATTAAAACAAAATGTCAATACCGATAGACTTGAGAGAGCTGTGGCAGCGGGAACAAATGGCCAGGCATAGACAATATGGAGTATATTGCTGTAGACAATTTAAAACCAATAAATTTAATAGAGAATTGGTCTGCCTTTTACAATTATCTTCCACCGGCAATTCTAAACAAAGTCAGTAATAAAAATACTCATCCTAGTAAACTGTATTGGTCCAAGTACTAAACAGCTGCTATAGGGTATGGTTGTTTTTAATAATGTACATGTAAACTTCATTTTCTTTACCTATACTTTAACAAACATTGTATTCTATGGGGAAGTTATTTTGTATAATTGTAAGTCTTACAGTCGTCCCCTCAATCCACAGAGACCTATCTATATGCATTCATTTCATAAATAAGTAACAATTGGGATCATTCAAGCCCTTTCAGACAGTTTCTGTCTCCAATTTCTTTGGTACTACATATACATAAAGTTATTTAATAAATTTTAAATAATGATTGCATAGAAATTATGGAGACAGGAAATAGATCTTAAATTACTTAAACGCTATCATTTTAAGTGACAAATTGGAGTTTTCAAGTTTGAATTTTCAAACAGTGAAACATGGCATAAACTCAGAAGCATGTATATGTTTTGTTGTGTGGCAAGTTCAAAATTTAGATCTCATATGAAATACTTTACTAGATTTCAATACAATCTTAATATTAAAATTTATTCTTCTTAAAGTTGTTAATTATGTTTAATACTAAAGGAAAAATCAAGAAAAATAATAAGCATTCCCAATTTGTGTAGAAGTATTACTAAAAATAGAGAAGGAGATCTTTAAAATGACCTTTTCTGAATGCTCTACATGCTAAATACTCTTGGTCTACCGCTGTCTCTTTGTCGTGAGGAATTAAGAAAAATTCCTAACCGTGCACTGCTAAGTCCAATGCTCTCTTCAAGTGTACAAAGCTCATCTAAGATTTTTTTTTCACAGAAATTTCTTGGTGCCTTTTTCTAGACATGAGTTTGTGTTCTAGTATCTTCGCCATGGATTGATTTCTCAGAACTCTCCACTCGTGTTCAGAACTGATCGCCTTGCTTTGCCTTTGTGCCCTATGGCGAAGCTAATCTTGTAATACAAGTGAGCATGCTGGTTCCTGTGTTTCATGTTCAGTTTTCATTGCATACAAGAATTTTGTTGACATTCTGGTGTTCAGTGTCTTATTTCTGGTTCTTGTCTTTCTTTTTCCTTTTTTTTCCTTCCGCTCCTTTATTTTCATATAAGCTTTCTATCTTTATTTATTCTTAGAGGAAGAAAATATTATAGACAAAACTAAATTTCCCCCCTCATTTCTTTCCCTCACTTTCCAAAACATTTCTTTCCCTTACTTTCCATGGTCTTCATGCCATGAAGACCCTTTTTAAAGTACTTTTACTGTAGAAGTATGATATGTATGTGTGTGTTATATCCATATATATGTATACACAACATATAGAACATATATATATATATATTTCCATATGTATGTTTCCCATATTATATATAATCTATCTATCTATCTATACTTATGTCTATTTTTACAAAGTCTACTATGTGACAGTATCCCAGATTTCCTCCCAATAACTTAGCACACTTTCATTGAATTCCATTACCCCACTCCCTTCTCTGTTATCTTTATTTTTATGTGGTTATTAGTTCAACTTTTGGTTTAACACAGAAATGAGCTTTTATTACATGTTGCAATCAGTAATAATTGCTACCTACATTTTTAACCATTTATATCCTGCTCTTTCCTCTGCCTGAAATGCATCCCTTCTTCAACTTTGCCTTACACATTTTTTGTGGTTCCCTCCACAAAATCCCCTGAGAACCCCATGTACATAAATGAGCCTGATATTGATCTTGATGGTCCTTCCCTGAAGCAATATTAAATATGGAACAAGTCCATACCCCTAGCCTATGACACTGGAGTTCACCCTAGTTCCTAGTAATGCAACTGTCTGTATCGTTAAGTCACTGAAATAGACACTCATAGCCTTTGGCAATGATCACACTTCTATTTAGCTTCCCTGCTGATAGAAGGATGGTGTGGAGACAGAAGATGAGGGTAAGATCGCATATTGCTGTCCCAAGAGTCAAGCAGGCTGTATGTTCTGCTCCATTTCTGATTTATGGACATGTGTATCTTGTTTTTAAAAAGTGATTTGATTTTTTTTCTCAATCCATCCTTGTGATGTTTGGAACCTTGTGGAGATTTTAATGAATGTACTAGACAGGACTATCTTGACTAGAAGTCACGGTTAGGATCATGAGGCTCTTTCACACAAATCAATGCAGTCAGAAAATATTTTACTGGGAGGTGGAGCAAGATGGCGGAGGAGATGCACCCCTGAGTCAACTCTCCTGGTGATTTCAGGTGAGAATGGGCTTATTGGATCCCTTCCGCGTGGCATCCTTGCACGGATAAGCAGCACAGGGCGAGCAGCAAAGAGGGGAACAGTTGGATTGGAAGTATAATCCAGAACCATGGTATCAGCCAGGAAAAAATCAGGACAGCAGCTGAAACGGCCCCATCTGCGCCCTGCGGCGTCAGGTCCGGGGCCCGCGCCCTGCGGTGCC
>CAUYQV010000231.1:0-59819 GCA_963574575.1 Galagoides demidoff
GGCGCCTGTGGTCCCAGCTACTTGGGAGGCGGAGGCAGGAGACTCGCTTGAGCCCAGGAGTTGGAGGTTGCTGTGAGCTGTGATGCCATGGCACTCTACCCAGGGGGACAGCTTGAGGCTCTGTCTCAAAAAAAAAAAAAATTTAATTCAGATCATTTAAAATTAAACTGGAAAAAGCTAATCTGTCACAAAGATTAGCTTTTAATGTTTTTAATGAGGAACTTTAAGAAACTACGCAGTGTCATAAATAGTTTAAGAATTTCACATATAGTCATTACTCTATTGTAAAAATAAGGGAGATTCTGTGAAATAGTACATACACATGATTCTACTTATGTGAGTGTTTTTTTTTCTTATTTTTTGCAGTTTTTGGCTGGGGTCAGGTTCGAACCCACCACCTCTTATATATAGGGCCGGTGCCCTACCCCCTTGAGCCACAGGCACCTCCCATGTGAGTGTTTTTCTATTTATCTACCTATGTATCTTCATCCATCCAGTCTCCATATGTACAAAGAGATATCTAGAGTGATGTTAACTCTGGTTATTTCTGAGTGGTGTGCTTTTAAGTGATTAATTGCCTCATTCTTTATACTTTCCTGGAATTGTTGAATATTTTATGAATACATATTATTTTTATAAAAACTATAAAGGTATTATTTTAAAAGGCATAGAATAAAAATGAATGTCAGCTCATCATCCTCTATTATAATAATATAAATTCAGTTTAGTAGAAACAGAATTAATAAAATCTTACTATAATTTGTAACCCATAGGCATCAAAGTTGTGGAACCAACATAACTTCCATCTTCTTATGAAACAAAGTAGAAGTAGAATAAATTTAACAGAGAATTTGTAATTAGGAGAGCCGAGGCTTTCACATATTTTAAAAGGTTCATTTTGCATAAGAAGAGGAATATGTTTTGGAGAGTTTGAGCAAATACATTCTTCGTGCATATGGTTTTATAGGGAGTATTGTAGAAAGAAATACATGTTAGAAAGCATGATTTGAAAATATTTCTATGCTATTCTTAACCCTAATAATATTTTTATTATTAATAACATGGTAAATCTATGGACCACAACACCTCAAATATTGAATCGCCTTTGTATGAAATTGGAAGCATTAACAACAATCCACTGTTCCCTGTAGTGGATGGTGGTGGCTCAGAGCCCCCTCAACACTGAGGTGCTCAGCCCCTCAGCTGCTCAGGTAGGTGGGTTGCTTGCAGCTCCAGAGAGCTGCCCTCCTCAAAAGGGCATGGCCCTTCCTGGGAGCAGTGGGAGGTCTCTTGGGCTCCTGTCCCATTCCCACCTCCCCCCAAAAGTTGGTTGCCTTGATAATACTAAATGGTATATTTATAACCCTATTTCTTGATGTAATGACTCTAGGTAACATCTCTCTATGTATATTCTTTTTTTAGATTGATAGATAAAAACATGTATATTTGAGAGAAAGAGAGAGAAGAGAGCTAGAGAGAAAGATTCATTCTAGGCTTTTAAGATGTCTAAAGGTTGATTATATAAGTAAAAAAACAAACAGTACATTATATGTTATGATTACGTAAGTTTTATTCACTGCAGAACTGAACCAAGATGTTCATGATTAAATCCAGAGAGAAGGAAATGTAATGTTGTGTCACGTATAATTCTATGTTCCGTTTGAAGGAGAATATTCTAATTCTTAAGATCAAACAGATTCTTCCTTCTTTTACTCAATCATTGGGTTTATATTTGGGTCATGACTTTATTGAAGAGCTTGTCTCCAACTCCCCAACAATTTCTAAATGCATTTTCCTTGCCATGAAACCCTCATTAAGATTTTTTTCACTTTTGGAGCAATGTAATTGAATTATCCTTTCAGAGACTTCCACCTCTATTTACTGCTATAATCCTGGGATATCATCTCATTGCACTCTTGGGTTACTGCCCCTATTTTTTAGGTATCATTCTTTTTTTTTTAATTGTAGAAGATAACTGTAAGTGCGACTTTCAGAAAGGGTCTTGAAGGCTAAGTTGTCAGAGTCGCCACATGTCTGGAAATAGTATTATTTTCTCCATACATTTGTCTGATAGTTTGGCTAGTCATAAAATTGTAAGTTCAAAGACTTTGTCTTAAGTCATTTGGAGGCATTAGTTTACTCTTTTAGAATGTGGCATTAACAATATTTATGTTAATATTAATCTGATTCTCCTTTTTTTTACTATTTGGTAATTTCCCTTCTCTCTGGATTTTTTGGAGCTTTCTTTTTAAAATTAAAGTTCAGAAATTTCACCAAAAAGTGACTGTGTGAACCTTTTGTCATTTTTTCTTCTTGATGTTAACAACTTTCAATCTGAAAATTCATGCATTCTTTTTAGGGAAATTTTTTCTTTTCTTGTTCATGCCTCTCCTTTCATTCTCTCCCCGTTCCCCTTATGGAATGCTCGAGAGACAGATGTTGTGCCTTCTGGATCTAGCTTCTGTGTTCTTTAATTTTTCTCTGCTTCTTCGTTTTGTCTTTTAGCTTTAAATTCAGAGTGATTTATTTTTATGCTATCTTTCAGGATGTCTAACTTGGTCTTCAGCCATATCCATTCTAAGATTCAATCTCTCTAGTGAATTTTATATTTTGGTAATTAAAGATATCATTTCCAGGAATCCTTTCTTGTTCTCAGATCACTTTGTAAAGAAAATAGTAATCGATGCTTATTTTATAGTACTCATATCCTCTCTACTATCTTTGAGGTCACTTAAATGCTAATTAGAATTTGATTAAGATTAGAATGGAAAAGTTATTTTTGAAAACTTATATTAGTTCTGTTTCCCTTACTATTATTCTTTTTTTTTTTTTTTTTGTGGTTTTTGGCCGGGGCTGGGTCTGAACCCACCACCTCCAGCATATAGGGCCGGCGCCGTACTCCTTGAGCCACAGGTGCCGCCCCCCCTTACCATTATTCTGCTTGTCCACCTGAGTCATTTTCTTTTCTACATTTGTTTCATCGAATGTCTGACAAGAAGACTAATTTTATTTGTATAGGCAGCTAGTGTAGGTTTCCTTTGCTGTTGAATACATCTTTTATTTAAAAGACCTCTCCTTGAATGGGAAGGTGTGGTAGATTAAAAACGCTCACACAGTCTTTGATACACTTTCTCCCTAAAAGTAGGATCCATTTCTCTGTCCCTAGATCCTAGATGCAGATAAGTACTATTACTGCTTTACTAAGAAAATACAGTAAAAATATTGTGCCAGTTTCTGGGACCAGGCCTTAAAAACCAGCAGTTTCACTTTTACTTCCTGTCTCTTGAAATATTTGATCTTGGAATAGAGCCACCAGGCTGAAAAGAAGCCCAAGCAGTCCTGCGGTGATGTCTGTATGGAGAGGAGAAGGCTGCTGACTGATAGCCCTGATCAAGCTCTCAGTCAGAAGCCCACAATAACTAGCTGGCTCTGTGAAGGAGTCATCCTGGAAGCTCATATTGAGCCCCAGTTAAACAGCCCTGCCCATGCAATGTGGAGCACCAATGAGCTGCTCCCCATCAAGAGGGACCTAATTTACCAGGAGAATAAATGCAACATTGCCATTGCTTACTGTAATGTTAGTTATTGCTGTTTTAAGTCACTAAGTTTGGGGGTTATTTACTGCACAATAAAAGATGAGGACAAAGGCTGATGGCAGGATCTGTGAGAGTAGTCAAGTTCTGCTCAGAAGGCTTCCTACCAAGGTATATGGGCGGAGAACCGTGGAACACAGTGGAGCTCAAGAAATATGATGCTGAATTAATACAGCTAGGCACTAACGTGTCATACTATATAGTTCCTTTTATGTCAGTTTGTAGAACAGACAAACCTCACCTACAATGATACGGTGATACATAGGATAAGTCAGATCAGTAGTTGCCCTGGTACAGGAACTAGGAAAAGTGATGAAAATGTTCTAGTTCTTGATTAGGATAGTGGTTATGTAAATACAGCAGAACCTTTGTAAGTGACCACCCAAAGCACTGTAACAAACTGGTCAACATAAGGTAGTCCGCGTAAGGACCTAGGCCTACAGAACTGACACATACATGTGGCACATGTCCAGCCTATGAAAATTATTCAACATAGGAGGTGGTCAATGTAGAGAGGAGGTCAGCTATGGAGGATCTGCTGTATATACATTTGTGAAAACTCATCAGACTTTTCCTTTACAACCATGGTGGTTTTATTGGGTGTGAATCAATACGGATTGATTTAAAAAATAGATTATTACTTTTCTTGTATATCAAATATTTTTAATGGCTCTATGCCACTTAAACATTTAAATATGTCCACATTTCTTTCTCTGGGATTCTAGGATCTTTGTAATCTGGAAAACACATTATCCTTGGCAAACTTTGATTCATCTCAGGTTCTTCTCACGTGTCCTGTGCTCACCCTCCTAAATGTGGGTGTTCCTTCCAAGCATTCATGACTTAACTCTCCCTAATCTCTCCTCCTGAAATAAAATCTTTCCCACCATTATTTCTTAATTTTTTAAGTCCTATCTGTCTTTTAAGGCTAAAGTCTAATACAAAATGTTTCTGGATTCCACAGTGAAATTGTTTTTCTCTTTTTGAGCTAATTTGAGTTGCTCAGATGATTCTTATAGAAGTATAGTAGTCTGCCTTACATTGCAGGTGATTCTTGATTTACAATAGGGTATATTCTGATAAGCCATTGTAAGCTGAAAAAACTCTAAGTTGAAATGGATTTAATACACTAAACTTACAGAACACCACAGCAATAGCCTAGCATACCTTAAACCTGCTCAGAACACTAGCCTACAGTTGGGCAAAATCATCTAGCACAAAGTCTATTTTATAATGAATTATTGAATATTTCATGTAAGTTACTGAATTGTACTGAAAGTGAAATCCAGGATGATTATAGCAGTGCTTGAAGTATGGTTTCTACTGAATGTCAATCACTTTTGTACCATAGTATAGTTAAAAATTTTAAGTCAAGCCACCTTAAGCTTGAGACCATCTATAATTAGATGTATATTTGTTTCTCTCTCTCACCACATCTAAGCTCCTAGAGAACAAGAACTTTTTGTTGTTGTTTAATTGATATCTCTAACAGTTCTTTGTATATAGTAAATGCTCAGTAAATGTTGAGTTGAATCCTCAACAATTTTAACTTAGTTCTAGGTTAGGTCTGACTGCCAGTTAAGATTATATTCTTCCTTTGAATAGCAATTGTTTTCCATGACAATATAAATTAACTATATTTCCATTTCCTCATAGGATTTTCTCATCATAGACACACCCACTCGGCCTTCTTTAAAGACCCATTTTGTTGGCATTCACCTTTCATGACAGAAACCTTCCTTTCAAAAACCATCTGTCCCCCTGCTATATGCTGGGCTGTTTTTTCTCTGGATCTGCTGGACTTTGGCTACTTTGGGACTTCCTTGCCTCTTGCCATCTGCCACACGTGTTAACACTGAGAACACTGGCTACCTTGGCCTTGTTCCATTAATTTTTCCTTTTTTTATCCACCTCTATGTTCTAGAAATCTGTGAAAGCTGTCATAGAGAAGCTGCCTCCTCTCCTATTCTCTTTGCTTTATCAGTTTATATTTAAAAATCTTTATTTACTAGCATTATATTTTATGTCTAAAAAGAGAAGATGAATACTGGGGTTCTATCTAGTATCCTTAACAGAAATGTTCAACATATAATAATATTCCAGATATCCCAGTCCTGTACAAGTATAAAATGTTCTGTTACTGGGTTACACTTTACGGAACCATGTCTCTCTTTGGATTGTCACTTACTCATGTATAAAATGACTGGGATGAATGAGCTTTAAAATAATGTTTTGGGTTTAACATCTTAGTGCATTGAGGTTCAAGCAAATAAAGACATAGTTTTCCAATATTGATAATTATTTATTTGTGTACACCTATCATAAGATGTAATGACTGGGGAGAAAGGAATGATACAGATTGAAATGAGTTGATAGTATGTTTTAGTAATAAGTCTTCATTAGGAGTTTTTAATAAGATGGAAGACATTCTTTCTTTCTACTATGTACATACAGAAGAAAGGCCTTGGGACCTTATTTTATTTTATTTTATTTTTCCACAGAAACTTGATTTTCCTTTAAGGAGCCGAAACAGAGGTTAGGAAACTGAACCAATCTCTCATCATCCCCAAATGACTAAAACTGTGCTTGCGACAGCTCTAACATGTACTAAAAAGTAGCTTTTTAGAGTGGTCTTCCTTGTGTGCAAAATGGGGTGATCTTCATTGAAATGCTTTCTAGATAAACACGAGTCACAACACATATGAATCTACAGTCCTGAACAGTGTGCCCCATGTTATTTGTCCATAATGACAACATTCATTCACATAGTTCCTTGAAATTTCTAAAGGCATCTACCACTATAACAGGAGTGAGAGGTGCAAAGCTGTGCTCGTGAGAATAGAAATCCCCATCATGGCAGAGCGGAATGCAATTTCTCCTCAGGTGCGTTGTGTCCTTCTGGAAGCCCTACATAGGCACTTAAGAATAGTAATTACTTTCATTTAATTAACCCAATTAATGAAACCTAAGTTCCCATAATTCAGGCATCTAGGATTGTTACTACTGGAGATGGTATGATTCAGGATAACCTGAGGAGGGGGAAGTAGAGGGGAAGAGCCCATAATAGAGGGTGGAAGGAGGAAACCCTTGGGTATCACAATTAGAGGATGAGTCTGGGCGATTTGCAACCTGTCAGGAAAAGGAGGACTCTGCAGGCAAGCATCCTGATCCCTGGATTTCAAAGTCAGGAAACAAAATCAGAACTCAGGTGATTGTGAGTGCTGTGAGAACACCCTGGGGAGAAGAGTTGCTTGCTAAGGAAATACGCCTAACTCTCTATTAATATTAATGCTCTGGTTAGACAGAAACAAGATCAGGTTCCTGCACCTTAGAATCCCCCTGGGGTGTATTTTAGTTTGCCTTTCCTTTTCCGTGGAGATTCTTGTTATTTACCAATTTAATATGTAAACTACTCTGTTGAGGTTCAGGACCCCTATTGGGAGGGGGTGAAAAGGGAATGTTTGCCCGTTTACCTTTTGAAACAGAGAAACTTAGAAAACAGTGTTTTTCATTTTCTTCTTCAAAATGACAAGAAACATAAATACCAACACCATGAGAAGGAAACCAGCAGACGCGCTCCCATATCTAATTTAGAGAGTGCACAGTCGGGATGTGAGACACACACATTCAGAAAACTCATTCTTATAACCAGAAAATGGACAATGTCTTCCCGGAATAAATCAAATCCTTCATTTTCCTGTTCTCAGGGAGGTTTAATGGGATTCGTGTGGCAAAGATTACCACCTTTACTCTTTAAAACCTATAAGTGAGAATTTTTCAAACCCCACATTGTTCAGCTTTCAGATTCCAAAACCCACTTTGAAATAAGTTTCAAACCTCAGCAGTACAGTCTGGTTCCAGGATGGGTTTATTTGTGAATGTTCTCATGAGACTCACACTTTCAGAAACAAACATGCTTCCCAGTGATTATTAAAGAATTGAGAGAAACCTTGCTTTTTCATGATGATACTTTTTTTTTTAAGGGTGGAAACCATTTTACTCTCATACATAATACAGTACTAGTACAAAGGAACAATTCCAGGTGACTCACAACGCTGTATTCCAATTATGCCGAGTCCCAAAATATTTACCTCATTTGCTAATTCATTCCTTAAAGATAGGATCAGAGTGATAACACACTTATTAACACAATATGAATGAAGCCCCCTGGAGTTCAAGACAGAAAAGCTGCACAAAGATCTCCTTCAAATTGCAGACTGAAGTGCAAATCTGGCTGAAAAGAAAGACACTTCTGTAGCCTGGTGGCAATCGTCTTCCTTCTAATGTTGTGACGGTACTCTCAATACTACTGCTCGTTAATGGCTTCCAAGGCACACAACCACCTTCAGCGACACCTACGGAAAACAAGAGAATTCAGGACTTGTTTATACACAAGTCAACTGAAGGTAGCCGAGACGATAACTTAATAGCAAATGGTGAGCTGGGAGCTCTCTCAATGCTTAGAGATCAATTGCATTTGCACATAAAATGAAGTGGTCATATTTCTAAGCATCTTCTCAACAGCTTCATGGCATCCTTTATTTTCACCTTGACTGCACACATCCTATTGTGTTTCCTGGGTGACAAAGGCATAATCCCCACAAGAGCCTTACAAGACCCTAGGTAACTCAAAGTTTTATGGGAAATCTCCCATCAAGAAGGATGGAATGATGATGTGGGCCTGCTTCCTTCCTAAATTTATCGCTGCCCAGAGAGCTTACTGTGGTAATTTTATGCACGGGTGCCCTTATTTGTTTCATGTGAGCTACAGCACTAGGCTATTGGTGCAAAATATCATGAGGTCTGAGAAAGGATTGGGTCACTCATAGTTTGTTGACAAGGATCACTGGACGCAGATTATGTGCAAAAGTTAAGCACATCGGTGCATACAGGCAAAGGAGTGGCATTTGGCAACTGTTAGTAAAGTGGCAGACATGCCACTGAAAAGCAAGGTCTGAGTGTGGCAGTGTGTGTCACCTGTCTGCTCCAGGGCACTTGAAATTGTTGGCTTTCTCTTGAATTTTTGATTCTGTGGCATTGGTGAGAAAGATAATCTTGACCGGAGTTTGTTTCATGGTATATTTTCCCTTGGGTCTCAACCTAGCAGCCTACTTATTGCTTTGAAGAAGAGGAAGGAGCAGCGTGGAGTGGGAGGAGGAGCTGTAGGTGCTTACGTATGTTTCTGCTATTTACACAGGAACTTCGGAGATGGAAATCATTTCTGTATTGTATACAGTATGGATCATTATTCCGTCATGTATGACTTTCAGCTTGTTTGATTTTGGTTCCCATGTCTATTGCCTCTAGCTTTAAGACCTTGGGTAGGTTAAGCAATCTCCTGGGTTTTTAGGTACCTAATCATCACAAAACTCTACATTATCTTCATTTTATGGATGGAGAAGTTTGGGTGCAGGGTATTTAATAATTTTTCCTGAATTCACGCATTTACTAAATGGCCTAGCTAAGGTTGGAAGCCAGGCTGTCAACTCCAAGTCCAGGCTTTTTATATTCTATTCTACTGCCCTTAGTTCATGTAAACACCTAATAAATGCTTAATATAGATGAAAAGTTACTTATTATTGTTATTGCTACTATTATGGAATGTATTTGTAAAGAACCATTATCTGCTGGTTATTCTGTTAGGTGTTCAGAGTATAAAAGTCACCCAAAGCTCACAAGTCCCCCACAGAGATGATGGTATATTGGCAAAGTATGACATTTAAAAAGGGGACCAATGAATGTCAGTTACAAACTATAATAAAATATGTAAAGAGAAGATACTTAGAATACTAATAAGAAATAACGGGATATTCTGATCTAATCTATAGGGAAGAGGAAATCTTCCCCAAAGAAGTGATGTTCAAACTAAGATTGAAGAATTAGTAGAAGCTTACCAGATAATGCCAGTGGGTTGAGGAAAGAAGGGTAATTGAGGGGTGGTGTTCCAATCAGGAGAAAAAAGAGGGAGCAGTAGGGCCAGTATGGTGAAATTGAGGATGATAGGTGTGAGTAGGTGTCATGGCTGCAGGAGGTGGAGGCATCACATGGGGCAGAAGAGGTTGGCAGGGAACAGATATTGCAGGACAATGTGGGCAATGTTAGATTCTGGATTTTTCCTAAGTGTAATGTGAGTCCTTGAGGGTTTTAACTGTGGAATAGCAGGCTTGGTTTGTGCTATTTAAAAAACATTCTGGAATCACAATAGTTACATAGTCCTTCCCTAACCTCTACAGATCCTCAGAAAGGGTAATTACTCAGAATAGGTACTGTGAGAGATAAGATCTCTTTCTAAAATAACTTAAAAAATGGCATCACCTTTTAATTTTACAATCTGTGTTCCCAAGGTCCAGGAGTAGCCTAGGTGCAAATACTCATGTATCTTCTAGTAAACTCTAAGCATATGAGTTTTAACTTGTTAACTCTTAGGGCTAGGAATTAGTATTTTATCACAGCACTCTTATAGTACTTTTGCTGGTCTTAGATGATTTCCTTCCACTTGAAAAGTATAATTTGTAGGTATAATTTAATGTTCTATATTTAATCCATTTACTTAATTTCTACATTCATTACACTTTGCTATCCTAATAATTTCTATTGATCTAATTATAATTTTTATTTTTTTATCCAACAAATATTTCTTAAACAACTGCTTTTGATAGACACTAGATTATGCACTGAGTGTTATTTGGTGAAGAAAACAGACATAGTTTCTGTCTCATGAGTGTCATAGAACTTCACGGTTAGGTCTGGAGGTGACTTCCAAAGGTCCAGACCTGTTCACCACCGGTCTCTTGGGCACATTTTGAGGATCGATACTCGGAAATTATGGAAGGTTCCAGATTTCAAATGTCAGAGCTTTTTTGGATGATACTTTCTTCACTTTGTGCTCTATTGCTCTATTTTAGCTAATCAGAAATTCCCCTACTTCAGACATCTGGGAGAAACTTCCCTCATCTTTTTCTCACATTATTCCTCTCCTTATTTCCAGAGCTACTATCCTAGTTACAATCTGTTGCTTCATACTTGAATTATTATTTTAATATCCTTAGCAATCACATGGCTCTTTAGTTCACTTCTTTAGTACTTGCTGCATCCCTGTTGGCAGAATCATCTTCTTAAAGTACATCTTGAGCATGTCACTCTCCTCATCAAATTTCTCATGGTGCCCACGTTCCCACTGAAAGAATTCCAACTCTTTTTTAGCTCGGGTTAATATGAGGGCACACGTGATTAGGTTACGTTGTCTGTGTTTGTAAGTTAAAGTTGAGCCTTCACCTAGGTAGTGTGCCTTATATCCCTACATTAGGTGGTAACTTACAAAATCCCACCCCCTTCTTGAATTTAATTGTATTTTTTTCTCATGTGGGCTTGTAGTTATTGATCTACTCATTTCAATATAGTATTGAATACATGGGATGCTTGATTTTCCATTCTTGAGATACTTTACTTAGGAAAATGTTCTTTAGCTCCATCTAGGTAAATACAAAAGATGCAATGTCTCCATCTTTTTTATGGCTCTGTAGTATTCTATGGTGTGTGTATATATGTGTGCATGTATGTATACACACACAACACACACCCCGCACACAGTTTATTAATACATTCATACATTGATGAGCACTTGGGTTATTTCCACATCTTTGCAATTACAAATTGAGCTGCTATAAACATTTGAGTGCATAAGTATTCTTCCTCTCTCCACACCCACACCAGCATCTGCAGTTTTGGGATATTGTGATGTGAGCTATTCTCACTGGGGTTAGGTGATATCTCAAAGTAGTTTTGATTTGCATTTCTCTGATGAGTAGGGACAATGAGCATTTTTTCATGTGTTTGCTGGCCATTTGCCTGTCCTCTTGGTAAAGATTCTGTTCATGTCTCTTGCCAATGATTAACAGGGCTGTTTGCTCTTTTCTTGTTGATTTGCTTGAGTTTTTTATAGATTCTTGTTGTTAGCCTTGTGTCAGATTTGTAACAGGCAAGTATCTTCTCCCATTCTGAAGATTGCCTATTTGTTTTGTTGATTGTATCTTTAGCTGTGCAAAGACTTTTTAACTTGATCAGGTCCCAAGTCTCTAGCCTCACACTCCAAACTTTCAGTTCAGTTTTCTCGCCTCTAGGCATCCTATAGTTCAGTTAAACTGTATTATGTAGTCTTTTCCAAACACACTTCATGCTTTCTAACTTTTGTGTCTTTTGCTAATGAGGTTTCCTCCATCTAGGATATCTTCTTGAAATATGTCATCTGTCAAATTCCATCCTTCAAGACTCATCCAAAATGCCACCTACTTCATTAAGTTATTCCTGAGTTCCTCAACAAGATATAGTCTTTCTTTTTCTTATTTTTTAGTTTGTAAGAAGAAAAATACTAATAAAAGACAGCTTGTAAACAGATATTCATTTAGGTGGCTATTTTAAAGTATCAGGTTTAATGAATAACACTGTACCAGGTATACTTTTTGTTTCTAATGCATGTATTTATGACATTCTAACTGATAATTTTATGAACTATAAGCTTATCCATTAACTCATCATTTAAAAATTTGTAGAATATGTGTTATTTCTAGGTACTCTGCTTTTGAATGGACAAAATGGAAAACTCCTGTGTCCATAAAGCAGGTGTGTGAAAGGAGCTAGGGCAGTGTAGTCTTGACAGGAATTTTAATAACTGAGACCTAGACATGTGTTCCCTAAGTAGTAGAGTTATTATTTTTATGTATTATATAAAGTGTTTCTGGGTGCTAATGGGGCCAGGGGTATATAAGACCAGAGTACAAGCATCCTCTCGGGTGGTGGTTGGTTCACTATGTGCCTTAGGTTCACCTGCCCATGGTAATAAGGGAGGTGATGCTATTCCTATCAGTCTTTGCATCTTTGTTCCTTGTACTTACTTTTTTTTGCCTATTTATTGCTTTAGCAGTAAATCAAAATAAAGGGACTTTAGTACTCTATTTTTGAACACACAAGCTTCACAAAGATAGCAAGGTGGCTTTGGAGTTCAGCACCACGGGAAGCATATTTACCTTACTTCACTGTCTACAAAGTTACACGAGGCCCTGCTGGACCTTTCCAGTTTCAGAAGCTGAGACATCATACTTTTTAGATCAATAGAGAGCCAGAAACCTGTCCTGTGACCTCAGTTCATTGTGCACATTTCTTTGTATGCCTATAACCCCAAAGGGTCCTCTTCCTGTTCAGGAGAAAGATAGTTCCCTTCACTTAGTTTCCATCAGGAAGGATTTTTCTTAACACTCCTGGCCCAGTATAAAGCATCTTTTCCTCCTCCTCACAGAAGTGAAATGAGTTATGTAGGTGCTGAGTTGCTCAGGGAAGTTAATTTATTAAAAGTCTGTGCAAGGTGGATTTAGCATGACATGAATTGAATCAAATATTAGACCCCTCATTTGCACAGAACATTTCCAAGTCCCCTGCCTAGAAACTCTTCAATTCAAAGGTTGTTTAAGATTAGTTGCTACAGTGAAATATTTAAAATGCTCTAAGATCCTGACAGCTTATATATGAATGAAACATGATAGAGGTTGTCCCAAATTCAACAACAACCCTGCAGGCACTTTTTGTAAATTGTCAATAATAAAAAAAATTTTTTTTATAACTATACTAGAAGAAAGATTAAAATGATCATTTCTCTTTCTACAGAAAATATTAGGGAAGAGGCAATCAAAGGGTGTTCTGTGGAAAAATTTGTAGGAAAAGAGTATTACAGGAGGTGTTCCAGTCAAATGATTAATAAGAGTGTTATGTTATTTGTTGGTTTGTGGCTTTTACTGGAATTAAATATTTAAAATTTGGTATGATTTCTCTCACTCTAAATAGATAATTACTTTGAAACTAATTTTGTGTTCTTTTTTATAGTTTTGTTCAAAAAAAGAATCTGAAATTATATAGGCTTCAAGCTCCTCAAAGCCTGGATCCACCCTTGGCCTTCTGCTTTTTCTGCATTGGACCAGTGGGTGGTGAAAAACAGCATGGTTGCTGTAGGGATCCAAACTTCCCCCTGGAGTGATTGTTCCAAGCACTAGATCAGTGGATCTCAAAATTCAGCTTGCATCAGAATCACATGAACAGTCTATCTACCGCCCACCTCCCACAGAGCTTCTGAGTCAGTCGGTTTGGGTGGGATCTGATTTACATTTCTAACAAGATCCTGGGTGAAGTGGGCCACTACTCTCAGGACCATACTTTGAGAGCCTGTTAGAAACCATGCTGTACAGCAGGCAGCGAGTGCCAGGTGAGCAAGTGAGGGAAGCTTCATCTGTATTACAACCACTCCCCATCAACTGCTCCACTGCCTGAACTCTGCCTCTTCTCAGATAAGTGGCAGCACTGGATTCACAGGAGTGTGAACTACTGTAAACCGGGCATGTGAGGGATCCAGGCTGTGTGCTCCTTCTGAGAATCTAGTGCCTGATTCTCAGCTCCGAGGTGGAGCTGAGGCGGTGGACTAGCTCTGGGGAGTGGCTGCAAACACACATCATTAGCAGAGAGGTTTGACTCCACAAAGACCATAATAAACAAATTGCTTTCAGACTCATCAAACCCAGCGCCCCTTCCCTGTCCTTGGAAAAATTGTCTTCCACAAAACTGGTCCCTGGTGCCAAAAAGGTTGGGGATAGTTTTTCTAAACTAATGGTTCTCAACTTTATCTGAAACACAGCAGGAGATTTAAAAGCTCCTAATGCCAAGGTTGAGAACCAGCATTGTAGACTGTGGAATGGGAGTCAGTGCACTTAAGTAGCAAATCCAAGCCATACTTTTTGATGTAGGATTATTAGTAATAAGGATGACATTTTGTGTATTATTTATTATGATGACATTCTAATGATGATAACATATAAAATTTATTCAGAAGGCATTGTTATAAGAAACAATTGTACATGTCATTACATTGCCCAAAGCTATTTATATTTTGAAAATATAACATCAATATCTATTTGGAAATAAATGATTTACATTTTAAAGTGATTTTTTTTGGAGTCACAATACAATCGATTAAATAGAGGACATCATACAAGACCTTAGTGAATTCACATCCTCATTTCTGATTACAAGTTGGATTTGATACATTGTAGCTTGGTGTGCCTAATCACATTGCGTGGCTTACAAAGCTCTGGAAATCAAAACTAGCTTGGTGTTTCTTAATACTATTTTTTTTAATTTTAATTTTATATTCTTAATTTTGTGCTATTTTATATTTGATGGAGTAAAACTGAAAGCATTCCACTTAGAACTGGAATTAGACAAGGATGCCCACTATCGCCACTGCTGTTCAACATAGTGCTGAAGTGTTTCCCTGTTTAATCTGGTTCAGTAGCCATAAGAAATTATAGTATACTACTTTTTAAATGCTCGACTTATTATTTTTTCATACTAAGAACTAAATCCCTCATGATGGTTTCTCTATAATATAGCTGTTCACTTTATTCCCTGTGAGCCAAAAGGATTGTGGCATCTCCAGATTTCTCTTCATTGGGCCCCTGCAACAGCAGCTGTTGATCCCCTCGTGACCAGTGGCCTGAAGTGAAAGTGATCTCTCCCTTTGAACATCGGGGTGCCTCGTGGAGATGGAAAGTCTTTAACTGCACAGTATATCTCTCTACTTATTATCATTCCATTTGGGAAAACATGTCACACAGGGCCAAAGAGATCCAGTTATGCTGTAGATTCTGCTTAAATGAATACCTGATGAAGCGATAAACCCATTTTAAAATGAATTTGCTGCTCCCATCAATTCCTTATGACTCTGTGGGAAAGCCTGAAAATGTATCAAATGATGAAACTTGATAATCTGACCCTGCTAAATGCTGTAAGCAATGTTGCAGGCTGCACATACGGTGATACGGTAAGCCCCTTATTTATTTAATTCCTGATTTTAAAGAAACTCTGAACTCTCTGTAGAGGAATGTCTTTTCCATCTTCTGGCTAATGCATTAAACAATCTGGTCACATATGAAACTTAAATAAATTGTATTGGGTTATTTAGACAAACACAGAATTGAATTTTACATTAAGTACAGTGAGACACTGTCATTAATTGTGAGGTGGGAGCAAAAACTGCCTGATTCCTGTGTCTGTCACTACCACTGGACAGATAATCCGAGGAGGTCATGTTTCAAACAGGGTTCTCCTAACTAGTGGTTGGTTGACAGGTTTCACCTGGAGAGGTTATCGTCTTTTTCAGACTTTTGAACTCCATGGGAACAATCCTTGGGGTGAAGGAGTGTATTTTGATTCAAGAGTCATTATCATGTTGGAAATTCACTCCTCCCCAGAAGCACGACTTTTATCCTTGTGCCTCATTTTACCCTGGTGAGAGCTCAGCACGCTCACGAGAGCATTGAAACTAATTGCTACAACAAATTAATTAATTACATGTACAAAAGGAGACATTCCCTTCCATAGAGAGGGCTAGAGAAGACAGCATATATCATTTTTCTTAATAATTTAATTATAACGGAGTGATTATTATGGCACTTTGTGTCTATGGCCTTCAAAAATTGAAGGCTTATGTGTGATTTTATCTGTGGTTGGGGATAAGTTAAACAACCTTCCAGTGTCACTCTTCATTAGCTGTTTTCTAATGCCTACAGAGAAGCTTTCAAATAATAACTCTGACTTATCATAATTATGTGTCCGTATGAAAATGCAGCTATTTTTCAAGCTCTGATGATGGGTTTATACGGAGGTTGCTAGGCGTTCAGACCCTACCCCTTTGTGACTAATGGTCTTTCTTTTCTGAGATGACAGCTTAAGCCTTAAGCAATAATGGATATCTATTGCCTAGCCTTCCATTTCCCTTGTGACAATGGCACCTCAGTTTTTCTTTGCCCATTTTAATCCTTATGTTGGTGTTAGGGTGGTTGATCCCTCTCCTAAACTCTGAGGCAGGTACATGGACCAAGCGTAGTTGACAAGAGCCTAGCATTTGTTTAGACACTTACTGGTTTATATACTCATAAAACCTAGAGTTCTTTATTTTATTTTTTTCTTTGTTTTTAAAGGTAGGATCTAACTCTGTTGCCCAGTACAATGGTGCAATTCCAACTTACTGGGCCCCCCAGCTCCTGGGCTCAAGCAATCCTTCCCCCTGTAGCTGGGCATAAAAGTGTGAGCCGCCATGCTCAGATAATTCTCTTCTCTTCTCTTCCTTTCTCTTTTCTTCCCTTCCCTTCCCTTCCTCTCCCTTCCCTTCCCTTGCCCCCTCCTTTCCTTCCCTTCCCCTCCCTTCCCCTCCCCTCCTCTTCTCTTTTTTTCCTTTTTCTTTCCTCTTTTCTTTCTTCTTTATTTAGAGATGGCATCTTGGCACATTGCTTATGCTGGGAAACCTGGAATTCTTGCTGAAAAGTTTGAAAAGTTTTATGTTTTTCTTCTTGGGTTGCTAAACTGGTAGGATATAATTTGAAAGCCCCTGTTGGGGCTCTGTGGCAATATCTGGGAGAGTCTCTCTATAGAAAGTAGACCTGAGAAGTGGAGGGGTACCGATGACTCTGGGTTCCACTGTGCCTGATGGAAACGCCTGGACTTTAGAATTTGGGGAGCTAAAAATCCTTCTTTTTGTTGAATTGAGTTTTTTTTTACTTATAACCAAAAGAATCCTCTCATACAGTTTCTCTGGTCCTCATTCCTGGAAATTAAAAAGCACAAAACTGTAAGGAGAGTTTTCTAAAACTATATCTGTGTATCAAAGGGTCCAGGGTATTGCGTCCCTAGCCGGTTTCTCTGCAGTATAATACACATTAATTTTAAGGCTCAAGAGTTCCTGGAGGCAGAAGAGGAGCTGAGAGTTTCTCACTTTAAAACAGAAAACTTGGACATTGGGAGGCTTTCCTGAAAAATCAGGAACAGTTTTACTCTGTTCCTGATTTTTGAACATCTTCATTTACAAACAAGATTTGAGCAAAACAAACAAAAACCAAGAGAAAGACATGGAGACATTTGCTCTTTGAGAAGTTCATAAATTTACTATTATGTAGAATGTCTGATCTTCTATAGAGAAGAGAGATGAAATGGTAAGTGGGAGAGAAATATTTGTTAGTACAGTAGTCTTCCCTTCTCGCTGGGGGATACATTCTAAGACCCCCGGTGGATGCCCAAAACTATGGATAGTTTTGAACCCTTTACATACTATATATTTTTCATATATGCACTATGATAAAGTTTAATTTATAAATTTGGCCCAGTGAGGTGTTCACAATAATAACTAACAAAAAATACAGCAATGCTGTGATAGTTAAACTGATAACCAATAAGGACAGTGTGGAGACATTGGGCAAAGGAATGATTCACATCCCAGATGGCATGGAGCAAGATTTCATCGTGATATTCCAAATGGCATGCAACTTAAAATTTATGAATTGCTTATTTCTGGAATTTTCCATATAATATTTTCAGATGGCGGTTGACCAAGGATTACTAAAACCATGGAGAATAAAACTTCCGATAAGGAAAGATTACTGTGATTCAGTATTATTCAGTTTAAACTTAGTTATTCAAACTATATTGAAATAGTAAAACTATTTCAATATGGAAAATTAGGTGGAAAACAAATGGTGACATGAGAGGCATGTTGTTAACGCCGGGCTTTGGCACCTTCCTGTCTTTTCTCTGAGTTTGCTGCTCCTTTTCTTTGGTTTGTGTTAACTGTCCAGCACCGTTAAGAGTTTTATGCACAGTGTTGACCACCTGGTTGTGGAGGTGTGAAATAACAGGAGAGGGGCCAACTGAAGTGGGATCAAGGGAGCCTCCCATTGCTTCTTCCTGCTCTTAGCGTATAAATTGCAGGACTCAGAATACAAGTCATGCCTTTTGAACGGCCCCCTGGTCTCTGTTTTTTGTTGGCTGCAGTTGTTTCCTGAATCATCAGGCAGCAGCTAAGGGCTGGCTGGGTAGGAATGAGTGAAGCTAATTAGCTCTGATGGGAATCAAACGTGGGATCTCGGCATTCTCAGCACCATCCCCTACACACCTGAGCAAACTGGATAGAGTGACAAATGAGAGAAGCTGGCAGCTCCAGCCTTTATTTTGGCCACAGGCCTCACCGACACAGGTGTCATATTGCATCTGAAAAGGTAGGCGCTGATGTCCACAACCTCATTCTGCCATTCCCGAGGCCTGTCCACTCGCTTCTGCCCAATTAAATAACAACAGTAAATTAAAGTAACTTTTAACTGGGGGGTGAATCTGATCTTCTGAAAGGCAACATTTTTTTCTTTTTACGTACTTTCAAATATTGAGTATATAGTTCGTGTTTTGTGGGTTCGATCATGCCCACCCCCAAATTCTATGTTATAGTTCTAACCTATAGCTATAATGATTATAGCTATGATATGACCACATCGACACAGGGCCTTTATAGTCCGAGTGAGGTAACGAGACCGTAATCCAATATGACTGGGGCACTTAAAAGAAGGGCAGATGTGGACGCCGCCACTCCTAGAGGGAAGATGATATGGAAAGCAGGTAGCAGAGGGACAGCCACGAGCCAGGGGGCGAGGTCTTGACAAGACCCTTCCCTCACTTCCCTCAGAGGCCTCAAAAGCAATCAGTCCTGCAGACGCCTTGATTTTGGACTTCTAACCTCCAGGGCTGTGAGCCAATACATTTTTTTTTTTTTTTGCTTAAGCCTGCCATCCTCAACCCCAGGCCATGGACCGGTACCAGTTGGTAGCCTGTTAGGAACTGGGCCGCACAGCAGGAGGTGAACGGCAGATGAGGAAGCAAAGCTTCATCTGTATTTATAGCTCCTCCCCATTGCTCCATCCCCCCCTGAGCTCTGCCTCCCGCCAAATAGCAAATAAGTAGCAACTTTCAGATTTTCACAAGAGTGCAAACCCTACTCCAAGCTGCACGTGCAAGGATCCTTATGAGAACCTACTGCCTGATGATCTAGGGGGTGGAGATGCACTAAAGCACGCAAATCGTCCTGCAACCATCCTCCTGCTCCCTCTCCTGTAGAAAATTATCTTCTGTGAAACTGGTACCTGGTGCCAAAAAGATCAGAGACTGCTGGTTTCAGCCCCATAGCATGCAGTATATTGTTATGGTCGCCCTAGAAAGCGCATACAGAAGGCTAGTATCAAATGCCCTGCCACCCAGCATATCACATTTCATCTTTCTCTGCAAGGAAGTGATTAAATTCTCATGTAAAACCCGCAGCCTTGTTTGTGGACACACAGCCATCCAATAGAAGAATTTGGATCATAACCTGTGTCTGACTCTGAGTTCAGTGCCTTTTGCTCTCCCCAAAACAAATTCAGGAAGCTAAGGGAAAGGTATCATTTTTCTTAAAAACGAAAAAAAAAAATTAACATTTTAAATGAGTGCAAACAAAAAGCAATGTTATAAACACCCATGTAGCTGCCATCCAAATCTAACAAATGTTAATGTATTATTACATTCCTTTCCGATCTTTTTGCTCTAAGAAATCAATCATGACTGATATTTCTCTTATGCTTCTGTCCATAGGTCATGCTCTTTCTCTTTCCCATAAACAAGCATAACCATTCATTCCGTTTCTATTCAGTTTATATTTTAATATTTTCACTATGTGTATTTATCCAAAAATAATGTGGCATTCTGCATGTTTTTATGAAACAACATAAACGGTATGATATTGTATCACACTGTGGCATCCTGGGAGTGCTTTTATCTAGCGGCGCTGGGAGACCCATCTGTGGACACAGACAGGTGGAGCTGGCCTACTCTAACTGCTCTGTAGTGTCGTGTGACAGGTATTCTCTATAAAAATAACTCTGCACAGAGTAATGCCACGATGGAAATGATTGGACTTGTCCTTTGTGTAGGTGGGCAGGAGTTTTCCTTAGGTTGATGTACCTAGCAACCAAATTGATGGGCGATAGGAAGGCATTTCTCTATTTTCACTAAATATTGCCAAATTGATCTTAAAGTGGGTAGTGCCAAATCACACGCTCACTTCCAGTATGTGAAAATTAGTGTTTTCTCACATTCTCGGTATTGTTAGACTTAAGTTTTTGGCTACCTGATGTGTTCTTTAAATGTTTTAATATATTTTATATATATACACATAGCATGCATATGTATACAATATATGTATATGTTGCATGTAGATGGATGTATATATGTATATCCATAAAGAGCGCATAGCCTTGTTCTGTGTTTTAAAATTATATACTAAACGTATATACTTTGTGTTCTACTGTAAATTGTTGTATTCATTCAATGTATTCACGAGCTTTGCCTAAGTTGATATGTACTGTTGCTGTTCATTCATTTTTCCTGCTGTATAAGCTTCTGCTGAATAAACATATCTTAATTTTTCTCCTCTGGATAGATATTTAGGAGGCTTCTGCTTTTGTGGCTCTGTGCATCATGCTTTTACATATCTCCTTGCACATATATGTAAGGGTTCTGTACATGCCTGGCAGAGGAATTTCTGTTCTGGAAAGAATGTGTCTTCAATTTTACAGATTTGCCACATTGTTCTAAGTAGTTATATCATTTCATGATCCTATCAGTGGAGTTTGAAAATTCCATACACGTGTAGATGTTTTGTTTTAAACTTGTTATAATTAACTTTTTGTAAGTCTGATAGGTGTGAAACACCATTTAGAGTTAAAGTCTGTGTGCTGGTAAACTAGTAAACAGACCCAACCCTCCCCTCAAAGTCTCAATTTGTAGCATTTGCCCATTTTTATGTTGTAAATTTTGATTAATGTCTTCTAAGATATATTAGCGTTATGCTTAGATACCTTATATTTTCTGTTCTTATTTTGAATGAGATATTTATTTCCATTACATTTTCTATTTGTATATGATGGCGGATAGGGACTCTTATTTTTTTCTGGGTGATCCTTTTGTTAAACTCTCTTATTAGTTTTTATTGCTTTTTAAAATTTGCTGTATTGACAGTCGTATCATCTGCAAATAGTGACAATTGTGTCTTTCTCTGTATAACTTATGTGTCATTTCTTATATATCATTTTTTATTAACTAGGTACTCCAAGAAAATGTTGAACCATAGGAGTGGTAGAAGGTACCTGTGGCATTTTTCTTTGGTAGAACACCAAAACTAATAGTTACTGGCAAAACTGATAGTTACTGGTATCTGAAATCACATCAATAAACTATCTGCACTCTGTTACACTGCTATCCATTGGTGCATCTTCTACAGCGAATAGTCATTCATGGCTTCTTGATTTTGTAATATTATGAATTGTCATTTGGAAACTACTGGTTCACTAAATTATGCAGATTTTCAAAATGACAAATTGCATTATGCAGCATCAAAAAAAATCATACTCATTAATATAACCACTGATTTTTTTAAAACAGTCTTTCACTATTGCAAAGCTATCAAGCTCATGGGAGTGAATATAAGTTTTCCAAAATTCTAATTTTCCAATTTTCGCTTGAAAGTTGCAGTTTATCATTGGCAATGGATATTGTCAGTTGTCAGTTGTCTGTCTTGAAGTGAGAGAATCACTCCATTTATTTTTGAGAAACATGCACACAAAAACATAAACTTTCATGGCTGTAGTTTGTCTATCCATCATTCTTTCAAGTAAAAATGATGTTCCACGGAAAAAGTGGCAGTTCATTTCACATTTCAAATGATAGGAAAATAGTCTTCCTTGAGATAACATGAATACCTCAATGTGAAGCAGAAATTGCTTTATTTGTACTTCACATTTTGTCACACTGAATACTAAAGACACGTACTGAGGGTTGAGATTTAGTAAAATTAATATTACTACTTCGTGAAGGTCATTTCTAAGCAAAACTGACTTTTGGGAGCAGAGTAAAGGGTGGTGCATTTGAAAATTGCAGAACTCAGGGCACATGACCGCCATTCAAGGGGACCTGACACATGACCGACCGCCTGCATTAGGGGACCTGACAAAGCTCTATTATGGCTTCTAGTAGCCTGAGGTCATGTTCTTAGGATGACCCTTTCCCCCCCTAAAGTGCCTGCCTGAGAAAGTGCAAGGCTGCCTGAAAGGTTCACTATTTGTTCTAGCCAACACGCTCCCATCACAGGCCCCCGAACTTCCTCTCTTAGAGCATGAAGAGCTCACCATTGTAAATAGGCAGCTCTTGCTCCTCACAAGAGCCTCAGGGACCTGAGAACCATTCCTTCACAGGCAATCATCAACAAGGATGAGGCCTCTGCCTCTGGTCTCTGGGGAAGGGTAGAAGCACTCTAACTTAGACACCTGCCCCAGCAGACACAGGAGGCTGATCACGTTACACATTTCTAAGGACCACTCATTGTACTTTTTCCACTGTTTTCATGGTTCTGACTCTACTGAGCCTCTGTATTATCACTCCCTCATTCTCCTTTGAAAATGCCCAGGTCGGCCCAAATTGGAATGTGGCTCAGCTCCTTCCCCTACTTGTCATTAGTAACTGAGTAAAATTTGGTTTCACTGCTTTAACTAATGCTTGGTATGTTTACCTTTAACACTGGCAGTGCAGGAGATGACTTGGGACTGCTAGTATAGCCGCGTCCCACTGCCTGGGTGCGAGTAATTGACCCACTGTTGCTTTGGTAACATCAGTGCAAGTGTCAACACAAGGAAAACCACAAACGGCACCCAAATATTACAAGAATATTACTGACTTTGTGTATCTTTTATAATCCCTTTATTTGTACTTTTGTGTTATTTTATTTTAAGTCTTTCTGTCATAATGCTAAATTGAAAAACATTTTATTTGATGGTATTTTGTTAGGTAATTGTATACATATATTTCTTGCTATTACTGATTTATTTGAACTTAATTCAAATATTTTATTTTTCTCTTACTCTGTCTTAGCACCCTGTTTTGACTTGGATTGGTAATGTTCTTCTCAATTTTTTTTTTCCCCTGATGATTTGGAAGTTTGGTGTTTGAATCCTGTTTTCATTATTATCTATTTTCTAAGGCAGTCTGATGTCATTATGGCCATCATTATTATTATGCCTTACCTTTTACTTTTATGTTTTATTTCTTTAGTTCTCTGTGTTTCATTTTCGTTAATTCTTACTTTGCCTATGACTCATTTATAACATATAATGGACTTTTTATTTCATTAGGTAACTTTAATTTCTAGGAATTTTAATTAGCCCTTTTTTTTCTTTTCTGTTCTTTTTTTTTTTTTTCCTTTGGAGATAGGATCTGGTTCTGTCCTAAGGCTTTGATCAGCGTGACGAGGGTCCCAACTTCATGGCTGTCTCTGCTCTCCCTAGCCAACCCCACCCCTAATTATATCCCTGCATATGAGCCAATGTCCTGGGGATTTACACAGGTTCTCCGTGTATATACATACACACTAGGAACAATTCTGAAATCTTGTTGCTCCAGTGACTGTCGCCTCCACTTACCTTTGTTTCTAATTAAAGCGCTTTTGTATATTTATATACTTTTTAAATTGCCATGTTTTAAATTAAGAAAAAAATATTGAATCTATCAGTACTATATGTGAGAGTGTGTCCTAGAGAAGATTGCAGCATTAATTCGGCACCATCTTGACTAGAAGCCTTTAGGCTATTTCTGTAGGAAGTTCTATTAAATAAAAATGTCAGGGCAAATGGCAATACAACAGCGATAGAGGCACAGGATTAATTAGTAGAATGTTTAGAACAGAGACAGTTATGCATATTAAATTCTCTGCAGCACACGACGCAACGTCTTGCCTATAATAGGCACTCAGTATCCATTAGACTCCTGGCATTTGTAAATTTAATGTTTATGGTTTTGAGTTTTCCCAAGTGACTTCAGAAGGCCCTGAAATTTTGCTGCTATTAGGCTGTGCATCATCTTTCTTTTCTTTTCTTTTTTTTTTTTTTTTTTTTTTGAGACAGAGTTTCACTTTTTCACCCTTGGTAGAGTGCGATGATATCATAGCTCCCAGCAACCTCAACGCTTGGGCTCAAAAAATCCTCTTGTCTCAGTTTTTCATTTTTAGTAGAGATGGGGTCTCGCTCTTGCTCAGGCTGTTCTCAAACTCATGAGCTCAAGTGATCCACCCACCTCCATCTGCAGAGTGCTAGGATTGCAGGCATGAGCCACTGCACCTGGCCTGTCTGGTGCATCTTAATATGACTGTGTTTTTTTCTTCTTTATCAAGAGATCTTTATTGTACACTGTCAAAGTGCTCATAAGTAATTTTTGTATGTGTGCACAATAGAGGTGAAACAAGGCATGTAGTTTAATAACAATTTAAAAAGTGTTATGATTTGGATAGGGAAAGGAAACAGGTGATTTTCAATAGAATGTGGTTTTGAAGAAAACCAAGATCCTTTGCAAAATGTTCTGAAATAGTGACTTCAAGAAAATGTAGTCTGCAAGTATTCCTAATGAATGTCAAATGTCCACTGTAAATATTTGTTGACTTGTATTCATTTGAATTGGTCTTGGAAGTTACCTCTGTGACATGATTTGAGAAACAATAGGAAGATTGCCCTGTCACTAAATTCCTCCCCCAGTGACTCTCATAGTGCTGATATTTCATCATGAAAGCATCGTTACTCTGTAGTAAGTATTGGCCTCTTTCTGATGACTTATCTTAACATTTGTATTCATCTGTTATTGGGAAGGGATTGAGCACATTGTCATCAACCCTTTAGGCTAAATGTTTTAGGGTCCACTTACCCAACATTTATCAACCATTTCTAAAGTGCCAGAGACTCTTCTAGGTATTATGAGTGATAAAAAAAAGAAAAAGAATTGCTTGTCTCTGGGAACTCGAAGGCTTGGGAAAAAAATGGATAGAATGAAATATTAAAACATAATGTTGTAACTGCTATTGAGATGTATGAGAAAAGCATAGCTTAGAGGAGGGAACAATAAATGATTCCAGGAGAAATAAGGAAAATAGTCAGAGAAGAGATCAATTACATTTGGGTCTGTGGAGTCCTAGTTGTAATTCGCCTAGGAGGAAGATGGGAATGACACTTCTTGGGACACTGAGGCATTCTAAGCAAGCTAAGTCCAGATCTGGAAGGTGGAAAGATGAGGAGACAAATAGGGCTCTGAGAAAAGGCTTGGGGTATCAAAGACAAAAATTTCTTTCACAAGAAAAATCCTTCCTTCCATGGCACTAGATCCTATTCCTAGCCTGAATAAGACCTCAGTCATTTTTTGGGTTTATTTGTTTTTGCAGGATGCCTGGGGTAGAGTGAAGATAATGCTTGCTTAGAAGTTAAAAGTGCTCAGCTTGTAGACAAGTTCCACCACTTAGTAATGATATAATTCTGTGAAAATCATTTAACCTTTTGGAGCTTCAGTTTCCCCAGTAAGACAATGTAATAATAATAGCTGTTCAGCCACTACAGTGAGTTCTTAGAATATAGAATTAAGTAACATATTTGAAAGTATGTTGAAATTGCAAAATACTAGACAAATGTGAGATTAGATATGAAGTATTATTTACCAGGTTCTTGGATCAGACTAACGCAGGGATGTCCAGGTATGATGTGTCCATCAAGGGCAGGTGTGAGACACAGGGGCTGATAGAAAGGTGTGGGGGACTATTGTCTCGAGGGCATTTTCTAAATGGTGTTTGAGCTGTTAGCAAGATGAGCTCTCATCTACCCACACCCTAGATCTATTCCTAATCTTCCATTTTGCAGATGGAGATACAAATGGGGATATTCCTATAGTTGAGAATATGTAAGCCCACCTTTAAGCATAAGGAAATTATTTAAGGAATTGCCACTTGGCCAGGAGGATCCAGGCCATCACCTTTGCCTTGGCACACAGACCATCACTGTCTAGTCATGAAGAAAAGTGATGGAAGCTGTTCCTTCTTTAGGAAGCACTTGCTAATTCAGCAGAAACCAGGACCCACATCTCCCATTACACTGCTGCCTTCTGTGTATTTTGGGAAAAACAGCATTTTTCCTTTTGTTTTTTTGTACATGATACAAAATTAGCTAAAGACTACTAATAAGCTAAAGCAGTAACCTTGACTTTTGTGAAAGCTAAGGAAAATTTAAAGCCAAGAGTTATACATCTGCAACTGAAATTAGTCCCAGTGCGCCCCTTCCACTGTCAGATTCAAGGCATGCCAATAAAATAACAGAAGACACGTAATACAATGAAAATTGGTTCTGTGGGTATCCTAGCATCTTGACTTAGAAGGGCTTTAACCTTGGCCTCATGCTTCCTGAGGGGCCTGTTGCTGAAGCTGCTTAAGTACTGGAACTACCAGGCAGCATGCAGAATTTTTCATCTGAGTGAAATTAAAAATGAAACCTTCAAAGTTCTATTGATTCTAGACATGTTCTATATGCATTAAATTGAACCTAATGGACTGAGAAATGAGCATTTCAGCATGTATAGGGAAGAATTATTTATGTGAGAATAAATTGCTCACATACCATTTATCCAGCAATATATATATTTAATACTTATCTACATGGGTATGTAACATTAAAGCATTCTGTCATCTTTGGGATAACTGAGGATCAGTTTTAACTTAGGTTACCTAAATTTTGCTCATTATTAATCCATCATTAGCCTTTGGCTTTCATTCTCTAAAATAATAAGAGAACAAGATTTAATGAATACTGTGTTTTGACCACTGGAAACACTGAGACTCTTAGCATGGGGAGAATATAGAAAAATATATGACTATACAATCTTTGTGACCTGATCACAGTTGCAATGTGTCTTCATTTGCCTATGTTGGTATATCATTGATCTTCTCCCACTTCTGCAGTCTGTTCTTGAGTCTTCTCACCTGCCTACGTTTATAACTGTCACACATGGTCTCTCTCTCTTTCTTTTTTGAGACAGATCTTACTCTGTCACTCTGGCTGGAGTGCCATGACATCATAATAATAACTCACAGCCACTCAAACTCTTGGCCTCAAGTGATTTTCTTCCCTCCGTCTCCAGAGTAGCTGGGACTACAGGTGTAGTAAACCACGCCTGCTTAGTTTTTCTATTTTTAGTAGAGATGGGATCTTGCTTTTGCTCAGGCTCGTCTCCAGCTCCTGAGCTCAAGGGATCTACGCTCCTTTCCCTCCCAGCATGCTAGGATGACAGGAGTAAGCCTCCGTGCCCCTATCACATATGTTCTTAAAGCTCCTATCCACATCCTGAGCTTGGCTTTGAACTTCAAACTCATATATCTAATGTGCTACTTCAGTATCTCACCTCTGACTCAATTTATGTCTCAAGCTTAAACATCATCTTCCTTTGTCGATAGTGTTCCAGTCTCAAGCCATACTGCTTCTTCCCTTCAACTTCTTTATCTAGTCAATTCCCAAGTCCTCATAAATATATTACCTAAATTTAGCTCAAAAGGTCCATTTTGTTTAATCCCTAGGCAGAACACTCACTGTCTCTTGTTTTGGGCACAGCTGCCATCAAGTCTTGCTTCCCCCAGTGTCACTTTTCTCAGATGCATTTTTTTTTTTTTTTGAGACAGAGTTTCACTATGTCACCCTCAGTAGAGTACCATGGCATCACAGCTCATAGCAACCTCTAACTCTTGGGCTTAAGTGATTCTTTTGCCTCAGCCTCCTGAGTAGCTGGGACTACAGGCACCTGCCACAATGCCCAGCTATTTTTTGGTTGCAGCTGTCATTGTTGTTTGGCAGGCCAGGGCGGGATTCAAATCCTCCAGCTCTGGTGTATGTGGCCGGCACCCTAACTGCTGAGTTACAGATGCCGAGCCCTCGGACACATTTTGATGGTGTTGCTACAGCCAGCAATTTCTCTTCAAGGTGCACATTGGGCAATGTAGTTCCTTCCTTAGAAACACTTGAGAGTTTTCCATCTGCAGACTGAAGGCTGACCTCTTGACAGGGCTCATGAGGGGCTTGCTGCACTTGACTTCCTCTGCCTCACTAGCTCAACCTCTGGGCTGTAGTGCACCATGGATGTGTGTGTGGATCCCACACCACTGTAGATAAGTAAAGACGTGCTCAGCTGTATCTCTCTGCATCTGTTTAGCTGACATGCATCTTTCTAGACCTAGCTGCAACATCTTTGTCTCCAGAAAGCCCTCTCTGAAACCCATGTTGAAATGATAAATGCTCTTTTATGCTCCATTGCATCCTATAAAAGCCTCTGTATATTGAAATTTTATTGAAAAATTTTATTTGTGGTTCTCATTCACTAGACTATAAAAGTTCTGAGAAAAATGCTTTGTTGAAGGTATAAAAATATTGATCTTTGTACCCTCCACATCAACCCCAGTGCCTGCCATGTGTAGGTGATTATGAATACTTCTTTGTTTCTGAGCTTTATGAATACATTCAGTAGTTTTCCAGAAGATTTCCTTTCCTTTGGCTGAGCATTTATGGGAATTGGGTAGATTATTGGGAAAACTGTGGATGAATTCTTATTAGGGTGCTTCTGGGACACTTACAGTTTGAAGACAAGTTTTAAAAGTGAGAAAAGTATTTTTAAAAAAGGTCTGAAAGACACCCGTGTTTCTACTTAGTTTTTAAAGTATTAAATACAAGTTTCTAGGAACTGGTTGTACTTCCAGGATTACAGGATTTTTGCTACCATACATAATATACGTACTCTAAATAAGGTTTGTAGTATAAGAAATGTAAATGTTTTTATTTATAAATTATTTTTAATAATACCCGTCAGATTTAATTTTTTTTAATTAAAAAAATTTTTTTTAGACAGAATCTCACTATGTTGCCCTTGGTAGAGTGCCATGGTGTCACAGCTCACAGTAACCTCCAACTCTTGGGCTGAAGTGATTCTCTTCCCTCAGCCTCCCAAGTAGCTGGGCCCACAGGCGCCCACCACAATGCCTGGCTATTTTTTGGTTGTAGTTGTCATTGTTGTTTAGCAGGCCTACGCCAGGCTGGAACCCGCCAGCCTTGGTGTATGTGGCGGGCACTCTACTAATTGAGCTATAGGCGCCGAGCCAGCCCCTCAGATTTAGTAATTCACAGCCTCTAGGACCCTTCCAGTCTGTGTGGTCTCTTCCAGTTTTGAAACACCCCTGCTGCTAAAAAAGTCCCAATAAAAATGTTGCAGCTCTTCTCTAGGTACGAGAGAAGGCCACTATTTGGTTGTCTTGGTCATCTATAATTACACAAAAAGCCCATTCTGTATCCATCTCCATCACCTGGGAAGAAAGCTCAAGGACTTTGATTAATATGTTTTCTTACTGTACCCCAGAAGTGCATTAATGTACATAGTTACCATTCAATAAAAAAAAAAAGAAAAAAATATGTTTTCTTGATGATGCTAGTAAATTTCCTCATATTCCAAGAATCTCAAAATTAAGGCCATAAGACAAATTTCCCAAAGAAACAGTAGGTTAAGATAAAAACATACAAACATGCACCATCTTAACTGTGCCCTCTCTTTTCCTAATGATGCATCCTAATTGGATCCATGAGATGTGAGGGCGAGTGTTCACATGGTAAGTCTTTATAAAAATGCCAGTGTGATAGTCTGCAACTTCACTTCATTTGCCTGAGATGGGATAATATGCTTCCTTCTGATCAAATTTGTTTGCTCTACTGACCTATTCACTTGCTGAGTTTGGCACCAAAATGTTGAACAGAAGAACTTCCAGCTTAAACCAACTATAACGCATATATTCCTGGAAATGAGAAAAAAAAAAGTGGATTTATTTGACACTCAAGATTTATTATCTATTTTGTTTGTTTAGGGAAACTTACATGTCTCTCCTAAGTTAAGAATCCCAAGATGAAAGAAACAAGTCAAAAGGTTCTGGGATCAAATTAATTTTATGTCTTGAGGATTCCCACAATATTTATTTTATTATTTTTTTATTACTTCACTCAATTAGAAAATATTAGTTGAACATCTTCTATGTGTCAGGTATACTGCTAAGCACCTCATCAATTTATAGTTGGGCAGAGGGGAACGTGCTTTTATTTCATGAGAATAATTACTTATAGAGTCAGGAGTTTTTAATAAAAAGAGAAATCTAGAGGGCCGTGGAAGAACATCAAGGGGGATCTAACCTGGTCTGGGTATGAGGCTAGTGCTCTCTCAGAAAGGGGCAGAAAATTGAGGGATAAAATAAGAGATGGGCAGGAGGAATGAGGGGGAGGGCAGGCCAAGGCATTCCAGGGAACACTTCAGAGCAGTTCTCAGCAGATGCTTTGATATTCTCTCTAGTCTCCAGTGACCCCACCCTGGTGTCAGGTGCTTTTTCCCTCTCTATTTCATATCTGACCTCTCTGAGCTCCCCTGTCAAGGAGTCTTGCTTCCCTTTCTAAGTCAGTGAAAGATTTTACTGAAGAATAAAAGGAGAAAGTGATAACTGGGAAATTCAGCTAGAAGCAATAAAATAGTATGGTGAAGGAAAAGCCCTTTCCCTCAAAATAGAAACTTACCCGCACCTTGGCCATATCCATGCCTCTGCTTAGAAGCAACTCCCAACGTAGGAGTCCAGTAAATTCGTAAATTAATATATATTATTAAATTCTAAGAAAAGGAAACAAATTGTAAGCTTACAGATAGTGTCCACCATTTCTTCATAATCTCTGATCTTTGAGTAAGATTTTAGTTTTTTAATATTAATAATTAGATTTCACCCAGGAAATAAAGGGATATAGCTGTGTCAGTGTAACTGAATCTCTTTTTTCATAAAACAAGAGATATGGATGAATCTCCTAAACAGAATTTTCAGTAAAGATGCCAAGTTTGAAAGATACACAGTGTATGATTCTATTTACACAGTCTCAGAATAGTTAGGTTGTTGAAAGCCCAGCCACTGTTGGTGGAGTTATCTGAGGTGGTAGTGAGGGCACTGACTAGGAAGAGGCATGGGGAACTAATAGTGATACCTCCTACACACCCCATGCTGTAAGTATGGTGTGTGCACTTTTCTTTTTCAACAAAAGTCTTAAAAAATGTTCACTTATTCCAAGTCTCATTATGGCACCATTCAGAATAGCCCACATGTGGGAACACTCTAAATGTTCATTGACAGATGAATGGATAAGGAAAAGGTTGTATGTACATGAATGTTTCATGGAATATCATTCAGCCATAAAAAGAAGGAAATTCTACAGACAACAAATATGAGGGTACCATTCTAGGTGAAATAAGTCATTCATAAAAAGACAAATGACTTCACTTATGTGAGCTATTTATGGAGGCAAAGAATGGAATGGTGGTTGCCAGGGGTTGGGGAAAGTGGGAAATGGGGAGGTAGTTATTAATGAACAGGCATTGAGTTTCAGTTATGCAGGATGACTCAATTCTAGAGATTAGCTCTACAACATTGAGCCTGTCGTCAGTAATACTGTACTGTACACTCAAAAATTTGTTAAGAGGGTAGATCTCAGGCTGCACAGAGTGGCTCAGGCCTGTAATTCTAGCACTCTGAGAGCCTGAGGCAGTGGATTGCTTGAGCTCAGGAGTTCAAGAACAACCCGAGCAAGAGACTACCCTGTCTCTACTAAAAAACCAAAAATCAGCCGGGTATGGTAGCACAGGCCCATAGTCCCAGCTACTCAGAAAGGTAAGGCAAGAGGATTGCTTGAACCCAAGAGTTTGAGGTTGCTGTAAGCTAGAACACTGTGGCACTCAACTGCTGGATGATGGTGTGAGACTCTATACCAAAATTAAAAAAAAAAGAGGGTAGCTCTCATGTTAAGTGTTCTTGTTATGATAAAATAAATCCTTTTTAAAAAAGATGCTCATTTAGAATAAATCCTTTATACAAAGGAAGAAAAAGTATTTAACTCTGAAAATATGATTCTGGTAATATCTACAGAGCCATTAAGAAGGAAGCCTTTACAATGATTCAGTTTATTTGACCTGGCTCAATAGACATGAATCAAGCCTCAAAGCACATTACTTTGGGTCAGATTATTCAGTTCAACCTTGGTTCTGGTGATGCTATGTATGCAATTGCTCAAATTAATCAGTTAAAAAAGTCTATATTTCATTGTGTGTCTGAGAAGAGGGTTAAATAATGTGTTTTTAGTTGTATATCAAAGAAAACATGAAGCCTCTCCAATATACCCCTTTATTTCTATAGAAGATAGCTCAAGAAAATGGTATGGTGCTGTATACCCAGCCTCCATGCTATAGCTTTTTATGTACTGTAATATAGATTATATGGTAAACAGAAAGCATTTTTCTGAGTTGACATCCTTTCACTAGGCATATGAGTTTGATGACTAGCTTTCCATTTTCCACGAGTGCAAATCAATGGGATGGAATTTGTGATTACAGACACATGTTCCAGTTTTACATTTGCAAGTATAAAGACGGGAAATGTATCATTGCATGCTACATTGGAGTTATGAAATATCATAATTCTGTGCACCCCCCACTTCTTAAGTTACTTTATGCTTTTTCAGATGTATCATCTTATAGCCTTACTGCCTGCCCTCCCTACTCATTGGAGGACAGCTGATTCCAAAACAAAATGAAGACCTGGTTATGATGCTTCACCAAAGCTATTATAGGCTGCTGACTCTGGAGTCTTGGTAGCCCGTGGCCTGGCTGCTGATGAAAGCCACTGTTCTGAAGGAAGGGGAGTGGGACATGGGACACGGGTTGGCTCTGCTCTTACTGTGAGTGGTACAAGGTCTTGTACATGCAAAGTAGGCCTTGTATGGTGCCCAATAACCTAGGAACTGAAGGAGTAGCTGAGCATCTAATGCAAAGTCAGGCAATCAAAGTTAACATTTCTGAGAGTAGGATACTGATCAGGCTGAGAAACAGGCAATTGGTGGCTGGCAGTCTCTCAGAAGTTTGCTGGTTCTTCCAGGGAACTGAAAGCAGCCCAACCAACAGCATATAAGTGCACTTTATGTAAACAATGAAGAGGCTTGAAGAACATTCTCCTCCACCTGAGTGTAAGGGTCCTCTTGTGCATCTGTATGTTCAGGGAAGTTATCTCTGTTCATCTCCTAGGAGTGGTGCCCTACAAGGCCCCTTCAGATAGTAAACACAGCAGATAAATGGACAATAAGGCCTCTTGTGAAAAAATGATTGTCCAGTTGCAAGAAAAGAAAATCCCAAACAAAAGCAAACAAACAACCCCCCAACCATAAGCTAATGTTAATGGTTGTATATTTAATAAGAAATATCATTTTCCTTTAGATCCGTGTATTTCCTAGTCTCTGCGGTGGTTTGGGTTCCACGCAGTTTCATTTCCACTCCCTTCTGCAACTTTCCTCCCCTTGTGTTTAGCCTCCCCTGAAATCGATGGGCCACCAGCTAAAATAAGTGGGATGGGAGATTAAGTCTATAACAAGCGGAGCAGTGAAATGCCTCACGGAAAGTCAAAGGTGGGGTAAGAATTATTCGAGGGAAACAAGCCTGCAGTCAATAGGTACGAAAGAGGGAGATACGTGTGGTATGGAAACAGAGACACAGTAAATATCTGGTCCTCGTGACATAGACATCAGGCCACCACAAGGTTTATATCTCTTTACATTTCTATAGATATGTAGACTTGCACGATTGACACAGAAATATACGTACACACAAATGTGCACCTCATATCATGTGCATTTTTATACTTGCCGTTGACAAATGATATGCCTTATATATATCCCATAATCTCAACGTTTATCTTTAAGATATTGCCTAGCGTCTTTTTATTATCTGTTTGTAAATTGTAGCACAGGAAATTTCTTGACTATTGGTTTCCAGAGTAATTATGTGAGTTTCTAGAGCACATGGTCATTCATCCTCATAATGATTATTTGCATAAATCTGGAAAGGCACCTTTGCTCAAAAATACATCCTCTGCTGACTTACTGCTTCTCCAACAGGGGTCCCGCCTTCCATTCACCAGTGAGCCCAGAACCAAGTTTGAGGCCACCAGATGAGGCCAACAAAGCAAAGACCATTGAGGGATGGCGTTACTCAAATTCCTACAGAAACGCAGGCACACATTGGATAAAATGCACCGCACTGGGTCCCTGATGTGGGGTGAGCAGAAGGCAGGCTCCCGGCCAGTGAACGGACTATGGGAAAGGAGGGCTGATATCACTAAGACAAGTTACTTCCTTAGAAGGTGAGGCGACCTACCTTTGCTTTTTCAATTTTCTCAAAGCCCCTGGTTTTGTGCCAGGCACATATTTACTGATTTGAATGGATTTCATTATTAGTAAAATGGAATAGGTAGGTGGTTTGAGCTGTATCAGCTGAAACTCCACCTTATAAACTACAAAGAGTTGACGATTCTTCTTGTTCTTTATCTGGTCTATTCCTCTTTTAAAACTCAGATAGCAAGTTCTGTGCCCCAGCAAACCTTCCCCGAGACCCAGGATCATTCATTGCCTTTCACCTGTATGCTCAGGTGCCTGCCCATGCCTGGAGACAGCACAGCCCTTCCGTCTCTGCTACTGTCGACACGCCTGGCTGTTAGCCGCATGAGACTGTAAGCTTCTTGAGAACAGGAGAAAAAAATGCATCATTCAGTTCAGTTCTAGTTTCCTGGCTGCAAAGTTGCTTACTGTATAACTTAATAAACTTTTTAATTAATATGACCGATCAAAGAAAAGGCCGGATTGCAGGCATGGGGTCAGCCACAACCCAACACAGTCTGGAGAAACCCCTGGAAACTGGAGCATCTATTTTATTAACCTAATGAACTTTAAAACTTAATATTTTTCTGAATTAAAAAAAATACTTTGTAGTATTTTTCTCAAGTTCCTTGTCTGCAAACATTCACATAATGAACATTCAGAACCAGATGAATTTTTGTGTGATAATTGAAAATGCCACAGAGAATAGTGACTTCTGAAACAAACAGTCACCGGGGAAGTAGGTAGTTGAGGGGAACTATTGCTTGGAAGCTAAATAACTTGCCTGCCTGGATACCTTTCCCTTGAGATGGTGGCTACTGGAAGCCAGAGACAGACCTTTCAACAAGATTAAAGAGACGCTATTAATTGCTATCGATCATGGGTCAACAAATTAAATTGCATCTGCAACGGCATCTCTGAAAGGTCTAAATGAGAAATGCAGTTAATGGGGCTGGCTGACCCAATGTTGTGATTAATGAAAAAGGGAATGAAACCAAAAAACAAACAAAAGCAAAGGAAAATAGAATGAGACGATGTAAAGTTGGGCCTCCATGGATATCTCAAACTGAAAGGCTTTCCCTGGACCTAACTTGCCATTTAGTCCTATTATGTTGTGGGAAAAACCAGAGAAGGCCACAGTGGACATCCAAATGTTTTTCTTTTTTAAATTTACCAAATTCTGGTGAGCAACAATATGAAAATGAAAGAAACATTTTACATTCTGAAGGGGCAAGTAGGCAGAGAGGTACTGGAAACCTATAAGCAGTTGGTAGCACAATATGCAAATATGTTTGTTTTCCCTGATGGCATGAGATTAATATTTGCCACAAACCAGTAAAAGAATTCGGTTATTCTTGCCATTCTAAACTTTGATTTCCTTTTCAAGACTACTATGAAAAACTATATGACTTGGTAAACTTTGGCTATTCGAATTGTAATTATTCAGACGAAGATGAAAATAGTGTTGGCCAGTAGACCCAGGGTTGGCTGCCCTGCAGTTGGCCCTAAATACAGGTGCATTACCAGCACCTTCATCTTCATCAGGTGCCACCCCAAGTAAAACAGAGGTTCCATATTTTTGGTGGTGATTGTTAGCATCAATATCCTTCTAACCTTCTAAGCTAGAAATGTGGCTGTTTCAGTTCTTGAAATCTCATTTGATCCTCGGTGAAGTCCTGTTGTTCCAGCTGGTCTGAGTCACACCACTTTCAGATCAGACCCTAATCATTTTTTGTGGGTTTTCATAATTGCTTTCATTAGTGTCTCCACTTCTCTCTCCTCAGACCTCAATCCATCCTTTAGTCTGTTGTCAGAATTGTTTTCAAAATACAAATATGGCCATGTCACCCCTTTATTTGATATTAATCCATATTCATCCATATTATGGATAAAAACCAAGTCTCAGTTTCTTACCATGATCATCCAGGTCTTAGCAGGGGTTTCCATCCCAGACAAATCTCCCACTGTATTCCTCAATCGCCAGCCTCACCCTCAAATCACATCTGACTGCTTGTCTCACTACAAATATACTGGTTTTTTTCCTGTTTTACAATATGTACACATGTTATTCTCCTAAATTCCTGCTCAACTTGTATCTAAGCTCTAAGATACAAGTTCAGCGTCATCCCATCCATGAGGTCTCTTTTCTGATACTTTCAGTCCTAATAATGATAGCTAACATATAGCAACTCTTTTTACACGCAGGCCCCTGTCTCTGTTCTAATCTATTTTGTGGGTAGCATTCTGTTTAATTCATACAACTCTCTGGTAAAAAATCTGGTTTTTCCACTTTCTTATTATGTGATCCTGAGAAAGCCACAAAACTCTCTGAACTGTAGTGTTCCCATTGTCCAAATGGAAATACCGGTCTGTAATTTCATGGTGGTTGTAAGGCTGTCTCATGTAAAGTAACCTGTACATGTCTGACACACAGAAGAATAAAAGAGATAATAGCTGTCCTCTATACCCAGATCCTCTCCAACAATACTCATCTCATATAATTATTCATTTGGAAGTCATTCAACACAACTCAAATCTAAAAATATAGCTTTTTGAAAGTACCCCCTACTTGGGCCAGGCACCAAGCTTATGCCTGTAATACTAGCACTCTGGGAGGCCAAAGCTGGTGAACTGCTTAAGCTCAGGAGTTCAAGACCAGCCTGAGAAAGAGTGAGACCCCATCTCTACTTAAAATACAAAAATTAGATGTGCATAGTAGCGTGGGCCTATAATCTCAGCTGCTCAGGAGGTTGGGGCTAGAGGATCACTTAAGCCCAAGAGTTTGAGGTTGCTGTGAGCTAGAACACCATGGCACTATACCCAGCATGACAGGATAAGACTCTGTCCCCCTGCAAAAAAAAAAAAAAAAAAAAAAAGAAAAAGGAAAAGAAAAGAAAGAAAAAGAGAAGGAAAGGAAAGGTATCAGGCAAGAGAATTGCTTGAGCCCAAAAGTTTGAGGTTGCTCTGAGCTGTGATGCTGTAGCACTCTATTGAGGGTGAGGAAATAAAAAAAAAAAAAAAAGAGAAAGTATCTCTTACTCAAAGATTATTACTTGAGATTAATTATGAGTTTAAGATTTTCAGAAGTTAAAAATAAATCTCTGATAGATTTATATGATTTACATGACATTGTTATATGATTTTATTTCCACAACTAAAAATATTTAAAATAAAAACCAAATTTAGGGTCCTTAAAATCAAATGAAAGACATTCTTTCAACTGAAGCCATTTAACTCTTACTTTATAAAAGGTGTTATGGAGCTAGTGAGTCTTGCTCATGGAAAGAACTATATATGCCTTCTAGTCTGACCAGAGAGAATCAGATGCTCATAACGGGTAACACAGTTGAGGCTCACTGAGCAGAATGTTACCTCAATATAAAGAACAAATCTCTTAGGAATGTGGTAAGAGAGTATGGGTGAAGTTGTTGACTCAGAGATAGCATCTGTCTTTGAAAATCACGAAAATATCTTTCATTACTAGAGTGATATTCCCAGCACAAAACCTCAGACAACAAATCCAAGACCGTCTCCGTTCAGAGCATTCTCTCCTGCGCTTTGAGGTGCCTTCTCCATGAAACCTGAGTCTGAATTGAGCTGTCAGCAATCCTTTACAGAAGACACAGGGAGTAGAGAACTGGCTGCTTGGGAGACTGAAACGCAAGAAAGCCTAATCTCATAATATGCTGGTGGAGCAGGGCTGCATAACCCCGGGTGTGGGGATGCCATGCTGACGTTTTCTTACTGGTTGCCTTTTTTTATTCCTTCTTCCAACACTGCAGAAGAGGACGACAAATTATAAAATACTATTCGGTTTTGCACTCTATTAGGCAATGTGCTTGTCTCAAGGGGAGGAAAATTAAGTTTTCTTGTACTCCCTAAGGAAAGCTTACACACACGATGGAAGCGTTGTCTTCCGGACACATGTTGTCAGCTGTAGTTCTTGATCTGGAGGTCAATTAGTAGGAAGCCTCTTGCCCCAGTGCTTCCCTGCTCGGTGTCTAGGAGGGGGTTTAACACTGAGCTTTAACGGTGTACAAATCCTCCAATAACAACCAACTCAGGACTCTTATCAGAATTCAGCTGTCAGTTAGCAGAGTTTAAATCCCTACTTTGAGCCTTGGAAGTGTAACCAACCAAATGGCCTATCATGGATGCTTTAGATCCCCCTTATGTTTTAGAAAACCTAAGAAATTTTAAATGTGGATTGGATGTTAGGTGATAATAAGGAATTATTAATTTTGTTAGGTTTACTTATAGAGCATATAACATGATTTTCTAAAAAAAAAAAGTCACTTTTTAAAAAGAGTGCAGGGATGGATGGTATGTCTGATATTTGCTTTACAAAAACTTCAAGAAAACAGAATATATGAGGTATTATTCAGAATCCTGATAACTGCTGAGTCCGGGCAATGGGTAAATGGAGATGGCCTATTCTATTTTCTTGACTTCTGTCTCCATTTGAACACTTTTAAAATAAAAATGATTCCTGCTTTGCCACTTACTATCCATTAACCTTGAGCACAGTGCTGAACCTCTTTATGTTCTGGTTTCTTGAAGAGCAAAGTAGAGATCACATATTTCCTTCCTCACAATCCTGGGCTGGACCAGAGCCAGCACTTGATAACTCCGGATTATCATTAGTCTTGCATTTGGATATGGAGTTAGGAAAGAACTTTTCCTACCGCTGCCTCTGACTGCTGGTTTATTTGAACCTCCTTGCCAGTCTCCTAGTCGGCTTTTTCTTGAGTCTTGTCAAAGGCAAGTGCTAACAATGCTGAGGCTTCATTCTAATTGAACACAGCGCTGATGTCACGTAGCCTTTCTGATGATAGAAACCACTGAGAATTAGTCATTCCATAACCAGGGTGGGAAGAAGGGCGAAATCGGGGAAGGAAATAGAACACAAGCAATACTTGCTGGTTAACACACTTTATATTTAACAAAATAATTTTTTTAATAATATATTCTTTTACACATCAAATATTGTTGCTAGAATCCCCTTTTTACAGTTTAGAGTTTAGGTTTTGTTTTTTTTTTCTCACTAGTTTTCAGGCACACCATTTTCCAAAGATTTTAGAAACTGAATCATTTTTAATAGGCATCAGCTGACAAAGAGGATGTTGATCCCTTATTTGAACATAGCTGGAGTTAAAGCCGAGAACCAAAGGAGAAACAAGAGTACAGAGGTGACAGTGCGGCTGCCGACAAAGCCTTCAAAGGAAAAAGACAACAGATGAGACCAGAACTCTGCTGTGGAGAACTGGGGAAGAATTTCTCAATGACCTGGGCAGAAGGAAGTTGTAAATGTTTATCAGTTTGTGAGAAACTCGGTCACAGTATAGGTTCATCTCTCCCTAAAGGAGGAAATGTGTCAGTGCTACAAAATCTTAAAGGAAAAAAATTAATCCAACAATAACAACAACAATAAAAACCCCCCTCTCTCTCTAGCTGGTAACAGAGGCCTATAAGCAGCCTGCTTTCTGCAAAATCTCCGGAGAGTTTCCGGGTGGCTGTTACGCTCCGTTCTAGTAAATCCTTGCTGTGACTATCACTGTGCCAATACTTTGATGCCAAATTTCTGTACTTCAGCTTCCCAGTGGTACGCTGTCTGTTTTCTAAAAAGGACATAGTAACTCCTTAATAATGGATAAGGTTCTATGCTACATGGCTCTATTAATGATATTTTCTGAGTTTCAAACCTTATTCCTGTCATTTATTATTATTATTATTCTTCTTACTTTCCAAGAGTGTGGATTTTTGAAGCTGGCAACAGGCAACCTCAGGGCAAAGAATGCTCTATAATACGTCTCTGTCTAGACACGAGCTGAAGTGTGGAATGCCTTTATTTCTGAGTGCAGACATAAATCATGCAGCATTGTTCATGAATGATTCATGACTGTCTATATGATGTATCCGTGGTGGCAACCGAAAGCACCAACCTTGCTGCAAATTGGTGTTCTAAGGGAAGGCGGCTTGCTGGTCTTCCTCGGGATGGTGCCGGCATGGCTATTTGTATCATAACACGAGCACAGTGTGCGTAAAAGTGTCAGGTCCAACTCGTCAGCACATTAGTTTTGGAAATGACAACTCTTTCTTGATGACAGGACATGCTTTCAGGGTGGAGAGGCTGACAATTTCAAATGAAAAACAGGTTGACAAGGCTAAAGAAATATGTGTCTTGAGGGTGGACCTATAGAGGCGTCACTCTCTATAGCGAAGACTGACCCCTCCAGGTTGCTGTCTGTGCATGTCCCAAAGGGCTCAGAGGCTCACCAAAGCCACAGGTGCAGCAAGAGCTGGCCCGGTATTCCCCCTGATAGAAACCACTCTATACTGATTATTCTAGACCACGGGTTCTCAGCCAGATGAAATTTTACCTCCTAGCCCCCCTCCTTGAGGATGTTGGCAATGTCTAGAAACATTTGGTTGTCACAGCTGGGGTGTTGCTACTGGCACCTAGTGGACAGAGGCCAGTGATGCCACCACATATCCTAAGAGTGCACAGAGCAGCCCCCACCCATGACTGTGTGGCCCAGCATGTTGATAGGATGAGTACTAAGGTGGGGACCCCCTGCTCTAGAAGGCGTGCTCCACAGGAGCCATGGCGAAGCCCAGGTTGGGGGAACAGACAAAGAAAGAACAGTGGTAATGAAGACAACCTTCAAGTTTCCTCAAGGACCTGTCAGATTTGCGCCAGGGTGTCTAGGACAGGAGAGTGGACTAAGTGACTAACTATGCCATGTGGTTTCAGAATTGCTAATTTTGCACTTGTGTCGAGATGGCATCAGATACCCTGTGTATTTTATTTTTTTCTGTTACTAAACTAGCAGCATTACCAGGGCACAACCTGGAGACTCTTCAAAGGTTCACTTTAATTGTTTGATATCTAATATATACATTTTAAAAAATGTTCAACAAATGGAATTGTATTGTGCAAGATTCACTCTACCCTAATCTTTAATTTAAATCAGCACTTGAGGTGGAAAGAGTGTCCTGAATCTGTGTTTTAGATATAGGGCTGAGCGGTTGTTACTGTAACATGGCAAACACAGTCCCGAACCATAAAACCCGCCGATGTGAACTCCTGGCTTTCAGTCAAATCTGAACTCAAAAGCCAGAAATGTTTGGAAGGATTCAAACTCACAGTGGGGCGCGTCGCCCTGGTTCTGCTATTTATATTGCCTGATGACAGGGAGGGTTTTGAGTGCATTAGTTACAAACCAAACTCAATTTTAGCATCATGAGAAGTCTGGTGGTTGGTGCTATGATTTTAATTATCTGTCTCTCTTTGGATTCTTTAGTCAAGCTCCTGGTGTTCTGTACATATTAGTTTTTAATTGGCAGTTTCAAGGTTTTGCGTATGAAATGTGTGGTTCGTAAGCCTTAACTGTGAACCCCCACATAGTGGACAAACTCCCTGTTCCCCCTCCTGTCCAGCAGTGGGTCCCTCCATATATCCATCCCTCCTTTCTTAGCCTACAGGGCATGGTCCCCTCTAGGGGAGCGATGGGCTGGATGCCCTTGTGCCTTCCTGATCGGGAGAGAGCTTTCCCAGGACATTCCTCTACCAAACCTTTTCTCGACACAACTCAGGAACTTTACTGTGCCGTCAGAATTGGCCCCTTAGACTTTCAAAGTTAAAAAAAAAATAAATCACAAGAGGAAAACGCTATGTAGGATGTACAGAAGAGTAAAAAAGGAGCAAACCAGGAGACAATGGGCTGGCAGGGCAGAGGCTTCACCAGAGAAGGAGCCTGCACAAGGCTATTTCTTTCTTTTTGTTCCAGAAATCCAGTTGTCGAGTCACCACCAAGCATTGGTAAATACAAAAGCGATTTAGATAGCTATATACTATGTATATACTATATAGCAAGAGAGAAAGAGAGAAATTTCCTCTTAGCAAAATATTCACTTTTGTCAACCCTAAAAGGTTTTGCTGGTGACCCTGCTGTAGCTGGCAGGAGTTTGTTTGTTTTGTTTTGTGTTAAACGTGTGCAGTGTAGAAGCCAGAGCATCCTCTCCTAGGAACTGCCATCGGTGGGAAGTTTGTCCTACACAGTCTGCTTGCCTTGGCATTCACGTTTTGAACACTGAGCAGGTTTCCACCAGTCCCCGTTGTGACAGTGACAGATGTTACACTCATCCACTTTCACTTCAATGCCAGCTGGAATTATCGTAGTGCCCGCAAAGCAGTTCGGACCTGAAACACACAGATACATTGATTAGTTGATTAAATCTGGGGCGCTCCCTTTCTTCCTCACTTGTCCCCCACCCCTAAATCCACCCCTGTGCCATGAACAAGTAGGCCAGTCTCCTCTTAACCACTTATTGTAAGGAATTTTCTAGCCAGCTCTTTTGCATCTAAACTTTCAATTGTACTATCTTTTTCCTACTTTCCATATATATCATGCGTTTCGAAAAAAAAAAAGGGAGCGAGAACACTGAGAACATCTTATTGTCTGCTTACTGGGCACCTGCAATCTTTTAAATTACGGTTCTGTCTGTTACACTCTATTTGTTTTGTCCTGTGGGGCGTAACGGCTGCCAAAGTCCCCAAATGTCCCCGAAGCACGAGGAGAGGACTGACGTGGTCCGTACCCGAGGACGGTGCTGGTGGCCTGTCCTCTCCCTTCCTGGGGTGGGCATGAGACAATAACCTCGCTCCCTCCACTCTTTCAGCACCTCTTCAGCCCAGTTCCTGGAATCCCAAGCTTGTTTCTTGATAACAATGAATAATTCATGGCCAAATGATTTATTCATGTCCCGAACAAGCTTTGTTAGAGGTTCATTTGATTTTTATAAATGGACTTCCTTTAATCTGCTGGCTATCTTTTTTTTTATTTTTTTTCCTGTGGAATGACCTAAATGGTTGGCTTTTGAAAGTCAGCAGGAATTTTATTGTAGTTTTTCAGATCCACAAAAGCTATTTTGAAAATGTCAGCTGTTCATTATAGATGGATATGTTTAAAATTCCCTGGTCTCAGTTTTTTACTTCTTGCCTATCTTGCTCCTCTTTCCTCTCCTTTTAAAAAAAAAATGAATGAATTTGTTTTCTTGCATTGTTTTTCTTCTAAACTTCAATGTAGAGATGCCAGCGTTCGGCGTCAGTCGGTATTACTGTATTTCCCAAAATCTAATGGAAAAAGTAATTGCTTCCCAATGTGATTACAGTGGGGTGGTAAAACTTGCTGTTTCTTTGAAACAATTTAATATAAGTCCGTGAAGTACACATTTGGGTGAAAGGAGAGAGCAGAGCACGGGGTTATCCTGCTTTACCAACACAGTGTTACCGGCCACTTGCCACAACCACGGCTAAGTAACAGGGCAACATGTATCAACATCAGCACCCCATTTTCACCTCCTTCCCCCTAGTTAAGAATGTACAAGACTGTCTTTACTATCATATAAAAGAAATCTTGGGTTATTTGTGGTTCTACTTCATAAATGGAGTCTTGTTATTGTAAACATTGTAACTACGGGATTAAGTTACAATATACTTGCGAACATGTTTATCAACACAAAACTCTGTTATGGCTTTAACTGCCTGTTGTTTAGAGCTCCTGTGTTTCAACTGCGCATAGGGTGGTGAGTGTGTTCCTCTGTCTTTCTTCACTCTGTGGCATGAGTACCAGGGGCGTGCCCAAGCTTGGATGAGTACCAGGGGCGTGCCCAAGCTTGGAAAATCGTCACGAATAGGAGGAATGCATAGGGGCAACTTTTGGCAAATAGCTCATTGCCTTTGCCCAGGAAGGTGCTTCTTGTCCTGAGTCTCTGATTAGAAGCCATTGGTCATCCTATGGGCTAATTATTTAAGGACCACGATATTAATGCCATCAGTCTGGGGATTTAAGTCATCGTTTGATAGACTGGAATGCCCTTGAGGCTACACTTTGCTAGGAAAACTCAACACCAAACATTAATTTGTTCTGGAACCAGAACTGAGAGAGTCTTCAAAGAATTTGGCAAAGAGGTTTCTTGCAGAATCTAGTTGGTTCTCCCCTGGCTGTTGTTGACAGATGACTCTCAGCTCAACCAGTTTAGGCCAAAGGTCCTGTCAGAGCCATACAAGCTTCAGGAACTGAGCTGGGGGGAACTACTGCCTGTGTCTGGAGCAGATCAGAGAAGGCAATGGTTGGCCATGCTCTCCGCCTGCCTCCTGCTAACCAAAGCTCTCCACCTCATTTGTATACTTTTAATATTCCAGATGAGAAAAGAAAAAAAAATCCTCAACGTCGATTTTACAGCAAAAAGTCCCTGAAACAGGGAGAGCATTATCCTGCAAGAATTTTCTCAGATTCTCATCAGGATTTGGAAATTTGACAGTGAGAGAATCTTAACTCTGTGTGTGTGTGTGCATGCGTGTGTGTGTGTGCATACAAGCATGTGTGGGTGCGTGCATGTGTGTTTATGTGTGTGTGCAAGTGTGTGCATGAGTGCATATGTGTTTGTGTGTGCAGACAAGTGTGTGTGGCTGTGTGCATGTGCACAGACATGCTGTTGCCTCACAAGAGGCTGGTTAATCTCAATGACAAAAGAAGAGGAAAGGGCAGGGAAGAATCTTCCCGAGGAGAGATTTCTCCCAAGTTGCTGTGCGTATCCCAAAGGGGTGTTTTACTACAGCTCTGGTGTCCATATCTGCCCTTTCCTCCATATGTGGGTATCATACTATGATCAGTAAGTATTTGATTCACCTCTGCACATCATTTTAAAAGAATACTTTAGAATTTGCTGCACATTCAACTCAAGAAATATTAATTACTGTGTATTGATTGACAGAATGCAAAGAACGATCCTTTGCACGTGCCAGGACTAACCAAAGGCGCTTCTGTAAATTTCACAGCGAGCCCTCAGCTGTCTACCTGATGGCCAGAGGTATTTTACAGAATCAGAAGTTCCTGTTTGATCTCATTAGCTTTAGTAGTACAGTGATTTTATTAGTACCCTTCTGAGAATCTCAGGTGTAACTGCAGCAGGCCTCAAGTTTGCTGTTAATAGTCTTATCAGCTTAAAAGTAATTTAGATAATTGTTAAACAGAATGTCTGGCACTATTTAAAAACCGTTCTGGTGTTAGAACTGTCCTTCTTCCTTGATAGTGGTGGCGGTGAATGTTAGTCTGCGTTCGGTATGGGAGGGTCCTAATGAGTTCTTTACACAGGAACTCTATCCTTCTCTCTGCTCTCTGCCTTTTATTTGGGAGCGCCTTTCCTTTTTGTGTTGGTCCACGTGAAGAATAAGTTACTTACATGAGGGAACTCAAAGGCAAAGCGACATATTTCAATGCAGAGGATTTAGAGAGGCTCCAGAGGGGAGCAATGAAAATGATTAAACTGAAGGCTGCCAGATAGGGCCCCCGAGAACAGGTTAAAGGAATTGGAATTATTTAATCTAGAAAGAGAAGATGGAGGAATAACTCAATAACTCTCAAAGAATGAAGGCTTCTTATAAGAAAAATGGGGACCAACTGTTATCTCTTTCTTCTGAGCCCTAGAAAGGAAACAGAGAACACGGATTTCCAATGAATCGAATGCTCACACACACACACAGATTCCTCAGAGAACTAGGAATGGATGTGGCATTTGCCAACAAGGTGGCAAGATCTTTTTTCTTAGAGATTTTTAAAAATTATTGATAATATAATACTAAGGCAAATTAGAACTTTAGGAATCCCATACAGTTCTGGAACAGATATTTATAATACACAGAGGGGGCCAAACAATGTATACTTATTTTAAGATGGGAAAAAAACCATTAAAATTGTAATAATATAAACTGATAACAAAAGATGAATACAAACAAGTCACTTGTTTTTCGCAATTAGAAGAGTTGCTCAAAGTGGTTGCCATGACCATTGAGCAACATTGACCAAAGTGTCCACTTGTATGGCTGTACACGTCTCAATTTCTTCTCGGAGTACCACCATTGTATCCCACATCCTTGAAGGCCCTTCATGGGTAGAAGTCAAGGGGTGTTAAGTCAGGAGAACATGGAGGAAACACAACCGCATCAAAGTAAGCTCTCACGTCTCCATGCATGTAATAATACTGGGGTGAAACCTTGCCACTTTGCTGTTTTTTTTTTTTTAATTAAATCATAGCTGTGTGCAATTCTTAGAGATATTTAAGAATACAGAAAGTCTTCCAGCATGGTGGTACATGCCTAGGGTTCTGGCCACTTGGAAGGCTGAGGAGGGAGGATCCCTTGAGCCCAGGTGTTTGAAGCTGCAGTGAGCTGTATGACGGGCATTGTAAATAGCCACTACCCTCCAGCCTGGGCTACACAGCAAGGCTTCATTTCTTGAAAGTACAGGGTCTTCTCTGTCAGTATGGTTTAAAATTATCAGCTCCTTGAAGAAAGGAATTGAGTATCTGTTATTTCTTATGGTTGAGGTCTAATACTGTGCCTGGAAAATATTAAGAAAGCAGTAAAGATTTGTTTCACTAAAAAGAAATAATACAAACTAGCTAGTCCTATATTGGAAGCGAGCTTCTTTTATGGATGTAGACATCAACCCTTGTCTATATGTTATGCTTAGTTCTAATAATATAGATTTAGAAACATTTGCTAATGAGTAAAAATACATTATGATAATTTCTTGAGCACTTACTTCATGCCAGGAATTTGTCTAACTTAATCTTCACAACTAAATATATGATGTATACGTTCTCGCCCCCAGGACACTGAGCCTCGTGGATAAAAAATAACTTGCCTGAAATCACACGTCCACAAAGTGGCATTGGTAGGATATAAATTCAGATCTCTCTGAACTATGGAGAGCTCCTAATTGCCCAAGAAAATCAGCAGGTATCATGTGATGATTTGATATACAACACAGAACGCCTAAATCAAACTGATTAACCTCGCCATCACCTCACTTATTTTTTGTGGCAAGGCATTTAAAATTTACTCTTAGTTATTTCGAAATATGCCCTGCACTCCATAAATGTATCCAGTCGCGATTTTAATTAAAAATTAATTTTAAAAGGTTGAAAGAAAAAAAAAAGAAGAGGCAGGTATCTAGAAGTGGACTGCAGTATTCCTTTGCTCGGATCTGAGTGTCTGTTCAGAGTTCTGAAGTTCACTTGCCTGTTGTACTGATGATGCACACCAAGGCAAGACCTCTGATGTGGCTAGAAAGAGGTGAGACCGTCTTTCTACTGGTCTCGATCAGAGTTCCTGGCATCATAGGGAGTACTCATATAGTCTCTGAGAAAATATAATTTATTGAAAAACTAAACTAAAAGTCACATGGAGCAGATGCTTGAGCAGTGAGGCTTTCCCTTGGGAAGCAGGGAAGTTCTTCATGGGACTGGATGTGCATTAGCCAAGAAGCAGAATGAGAGTGGCCTCTGACTCAGGGATCTGGTTCAAGTTGAGGTTCTGTGATTGATTATCTGTGCACGTACTCTGTGACCCCAATACAACTGGGGGCCCACGTGGTCTAGTCTCAGAGAGGACTCATATTTTGGAACTGACAAAACTGGAAATTTAATTACTTGTTGGGACGGAGTCAGGAGGGAAGAGGGAGAGGTAGAAATAGTCATCTGGAAAAACCTTTTTTTTCGTGACGCACCCGAATAGTTTGTCCTGTTCTTCTGTACTTCTGTGAGCATTTATTTTGTGCATCTACTAAATAAAAACTGGTGTGAAAACTATTTTTTCCACAATAGAAATCATTCAGAAAATCTCATAAGTGAGAGAAATATGTGAAGTCTGTAAAAGCAGAGCTGCTCTTGAGAGGTGGCTGTGGGGAGCCTGGCGCCGGGTCATTTCTGCAGCGTTTTCTCCCATTTTCTACTTCAGCGTCCCCGAGGGGGACCATGAGTGTCTGCGGAGCATATCAGATCATCAGAGAAAAAGCAGTTGGAATGATCTCCTCCAGCTTCTGTAAGAAACTAGTAGAAAATCGAAGGTTTTTTTTACATTTGTGGTATTAAGAACGGAGGAGTAGCCACTGGAGTTCTTTTCTTGGTAAGCCTTGAAATTTCCTTCATAAAAGGGTGCATACAAATGACACAGAAAAGGACAGTGATGACCACTCTGGTCACACGTACAATCATATCATACATCATATGATTGCATTAAGGAATAAATAGATAACCTGAACTAAGTGGTCTGGAGGGGAGGGTCACAGAGCAGGGGAGCTTGTCACAGAGAGCCCGACTGAGACCATGGAAAGGCCCGGCTTGTGCGTGTGGATGGGGAGGGGTAAGGTCCACTGAGTGGGTAGAAAAGGCCAATGGGGCGGACACAGTCAGATGGCATCAGTAGAGTGGTGAGGAAAAAAAGTCGGGGCCGTGGTCTGCTGGAGCCAGTGCCCATACAGACTTGCTAGAGCAAAGTGTTAAATATTCAGGAATCTTATAACCTCATCGACATTATTTTAGTAGCTTGAAATTGGCCATAAGTGTATATTTAGGCCACCCATAAAAATCAGAAAATGCTACAAATCAGGGCTTTAATGGCCCCCACCCCCAATCCCCTCTGCCTTAACTCCCTGCTATCAAGCTAGTTGTTAAATATTTGAGAGTATATCACTAGGTTAGGCCTCAAGACTCTAGGACTTTGCAACTAAGTTAAACATTTTGGTCTACATTCTAAACAATGGGAAGCCATTAAAGGGTTTTATGTAGGTAGGAGAGTGTGTGTGTGGTACCGTGAAGTAAAGATGTTGATTTTGTAAACCACACCAGTATAGCTATTTCACTGGTCCACAAAGCACCCATGGGCGGAAGAGACAGAAGCTGTCTGGACAGATATAGTGTAGTTGCAAACAAAGATTAGAACCCTCACGGCCTCCGCATCATGGTAACCGAAAAGCATTCCTTTCTGCTTTGCTTTGAAGCATGGAAAAGTATCTGCTAAAATGCTGGGGTAATATTACATTAGCGTCAGCAATTAACATGTTGGCTCAAATTTATTGATCAGATTATCCCTCGTAGGAAGTTCAGTCCTAAGAGAAAAAGAAACGTGGGCTATTTGATCTGGAGGAGGGAGAAGGAAAGTGCTGGAGGATGGGTATAACTTCTAAGAGGACAGTTGTGTGGGGGCTCCTAGGGACCAAGATCCCGTGCAGTCTGACTGAGGTGCTGGGCTGTTCGGGGCAAGGAGGATCCTGTCAGTCAAGCAGCAAAACAAAGCTGGACCATTTAAGCAGAGAATGCACTTATTACAGAAAATTTTATCCAACGAGTATCTAGAACAGCCAGGAGAACCAAGGCTGGAGGTAATACAATCAGCACCAAGAGCCAAAATCATGCCACAGAGCTGGTCCAGTGAGAAGACCCACCTTGGGTTCTGACCCCACAGATTTCTCAACGTCATCAGTGCAGGCCCCTGTGCTGCTGCCAGAACCGTGACCACAAGTGCCCCGTACAGGCCTTGCCAGCAGGCAGACTGTGCAACCCAGCGTGTCTTGAAATTACTAACTTGTAATTCCAAGTCTGAAGCAGGCATGTCTGCTGGGGGCCTAGTCAAGTGCCAGTCCCCCTGCTCCAAGGCCGGCTGGGACAGGACCACCTGGCATGCAGATGCGGCTCCTCTAGAGGGCAGGGAGGGTTTCTCCATGCAAACAGGATGTCCCCAATCATAGAAAAGAAGTAATTATTCATTTCAGACATTAAGTGGGGTGGGGAAAGAGGCCAGTGAGGGCAAATTTCATCTACTTCAATCCTTATTCTGGAGCTGAGTGCTAGTACACTTGTCTACCAGTCAGGTAATAATATAAATATTCACTCGACCGAGGCTGCTGGAAGCACCAGTGATACAGCCCTGAGCAAGACAGTGGCTCCCTTAAGGGAGCTGACAGTCCAATGGAGAAAACCAGATAAAAACCCAGAACACATTACTAGGATAGTTTCAACTTGGACAAGGCAAAGTACAGTAGAACTGCTGCCAGTTGACCACCCAAAGGCCTGTGCCTGGCCAACGGAGGGAGGTGGTCAACATAAGAAACGAGCCTACTGTACCGATAGACTTGTGATGTGTGTCCAGTCTGTGAAAATGAGGTCAGCTGAAGGAGGTGGTCAGTGTAAGCAGTTGGTCAGCTAGAGAGTTTCTACTGTAGTCAGACACCTTGATTCTGAGTAGAAAAATATTTAGTAGTTTCTAGAACATGTTTGTCTATGTTTTCTTATAGCATATCCACCATAATGAGGTAAAGTGATTGTCATGAGGGCCATTTCACAAATGAGGAGAGGAAAACTCAGAAAATTAAGGGATTGATGAAGGGCAGAGAACTCAGCAATGGGGGAATTTAAATTTCCACCCTCGTATTCTGACCCCAGGCTGTAGCTTTCCTTGGAGAGCATTTCTTTATGTGCACGATTATTTGCTCAGAGCGTTAGTCATAATGGCACGACCCCCTACTCCTGACTCCCCAGGTTTCTCTGTTAGGAAGCATGAACTCCAGATCCAGTTGACAACACTCAATCCAGGAAACACTTCTGAAATTATGAGAGCTTTTCACGCACGACCTAATTTTCTCCTCACATCAGCTATTACTGCTTTACAGGGGAGACGATGAGACATAGAAATGTCAAGCGACTTTGCCGAAGACTTAGTAAGTAGTGACCGAGCTGGGGACCGGAGCCATTCTTTCCTCACTCCACACTAGAGGTCACTCTCTCTGTGAGTGGGGCTGCTTGTCACTATGTCCAAGTATTGATAATGGGATGACGTGGCTGTAGTGGAGGAAAAGGTTATGATGTTTACATTTGTGCTGTGTTATAGCCAAAGGGGTGAATGGGCCAATGGATGCCTGGGAAGAGGGACTTCTGGCTACAAAATCATCACGTGCGCAGAGAAATGACTTCCGGAGTAGCTCTATTCAACCCCCACCCAGTCGTTGCTGGGATTTGCTCCACGAAGCACATCTGGCTGAGAAGGCAGCGAGGTTCTAGGTTTCACGGTGGACGGCAGCCACGTTGGCACGGAGATCTGTGCAGGCAGAGACGCCCTGTCCTTGTTACTCACTGACCCAGATCCTCTTTAAAGCCAAGCCTCCTCCTTCCCAGAGGCCAGGAAGCCAGGCGGGTCACAACCGTTTGTAGACACTTTATGATTATACATTATGATGGTGTCTCTGAAAAATCCTCCTTCTGACAACAACTTCATATTGTTTAATAGTCCTCTTTGGAGTACTGCAATTTCTGGCTTTGATTTGAAAATTTATTATTGATACTCCGTATCTTTTAGAAATTGGTTGTAAATGATCTTCTTGCTGCATAAATGAGGCCGATTCCTATTGTGTAAAGCTGTAAACATCCTGTATTTATCTGGCAGAGAACCTAAATTATTGTTTCAGCAAATAGCAGGCTCCTAGGCCTCTGTCTGTGGTTGGATTGGACTGGATTATGCTCTTTCTCTTAACTGATTCTAATTCTCTACTTCATGAAGTCTGATCGATGGAACTGTGCTCTGAAAAAGCAAATAGGATTTCTGATCAGCTGTGCCCATTTTCACCTATCAAAATCTTGGGAAAAAAATGTTTCTTCAAAAGCCAGTCATTAGAGGTGATTACAGTTAGAACTGAACTGAGGGCCTTAAACCTTCCTGGTAACCTGCTCTGATGGCCTCCCAGGGCCTGAGCCCAGAACAGGGAGGAAGTTTCAGTTGCCGAAGGAAGAATAGGGCGTCTTTCCCTGTTTTTAGTCACTCATCCCTATGTTACTTTCAAACCCTTTTTATTAAACCTAAAAACAAAAAGCTTCCTTAGATTAAGGTGGCAAGATTCAGGAAATATTGTTTTCTCCGAGGCTGCCCTAAAGGTGCCTGTTAATCATTTTATTTGAAAATTCAATATCGCTGAACTCCCACACACATTTCAGTCTGAGAGCTCCAGAGAGTTTCCTGGCCCTTAAGTATGTAAGATTTATAGCTTGGTCTTCCAATTAAGTAAAATGCAAGGGCTGGAGCAAAGAGAAGGAGGACGCGGTCAAGCTACACAATAGAAGTAAAGGTTGGCTGCTCTTTGTCTAATTTCATGGATCTCAGCAGGCTCTGAGAATCTGGCACAGTCCAGGCTCTATGTTAATGGCTGGATCTGTCTAGTCTCACCTTCAGAAGGGGCTCAGAAAATGGCTTGGTCTGCCCTCGTATAAAACAGTCTGCTTAGTTATCGAGGTGAATGATGGAATAATCTCAGTCAAACTTCCAACCTGAAATAACACCAGCCTCATCTTGTTAGAACTCTTAATGGTTTTCAAGTCACTGTCGTGTTTCTTCTAACGATCCTAGAGGTGGACTGAGTCAACATTGCTGTGCCCATTCTGAAGCTGAGAACACTGAGGTTCAAACAGACAGGAAGAGAAGAGACTAGGACGCCAGAGCCAGGCTATCCACGTTTCAATCCTGCTTTTGCCGATTACTGGCTGAGGAAATTCAATGTCCTCAGTCGTAAAGTGGGAATAATAATGAAATAATAAAAAAACCTAGTTTACGGAGGTTTTGAAGGAGCAAATGAATTAATATCTGCAAAGCACAACAGTGCCTGTCACTAGGAAAGCTCAATAGACGTCATATGTTGCTATTTGTCATTCTAATTATTGCTCTTACCTGAGTCACAGTCTATGCTACTTTGGGTAGGTTATGGAGTCCAGGTCCTTTGATTTCTAATCTAGTATTTAATTTTTTTTTTTAAACATCAATGAAGAATTTAATCTTGCTAGTGTTAGGTTTGGCAACAGACTTACCATTTGCTATCTCAAATCTTTATGGCATCTCAATAAAGATACCATTGATCTCCAATCCTATATCTTTATTTCTATTTGGACATACAGCAATAAGATCTCTTCTGTGTACATTTCCTCCAGGCTGTCTTCCCTGTAAGTCAGATGAATGACAACACCACCTAACAGAGATGGCTGCACTGGGGGCAGGTCAGCAGAAATAATCAACCTGTGCCAGTTGTTGGCTGAAGAGGGAGTCCTTAGCAAAATCATTTAAGATTATTTGCTGAGACTGTTAATGGTAAATACTTTCATTTGATAGAAATAAAGGGTCCCAGCTGTGATGGAAGAAATCTAAGTTACAGGCTAACAGAGAAGTTTGCAAGCCAGATTCAAGGAAAAGTAGGCAAAGATACCTATATAAATATCTCCATTTCTATTTATATGCAGAATGGCTTTTTGCTACTTTTTTTCTCAGTGCCTAAAAATACTATGATAAGATATGAATGCCCACCCCAAACAGAAATTTTGAATACAGTATGGTACCCTACTCCATGGGCTCTTCTGTCATCACTAAAAAGAATGAATTACAACCTCCAGCTGACTTGCAAGGATTTTCACGCATTATTACTGAATAAGAAAACAATTATGCAGAGAAGTGGGTACAAGATGATCTTATTTTAGTGAAACGAATGTTAGGAAACTTTGGTATATATTTTTGAAGGATTATATGAGGACAGAAGGAAAATAAAGAAGCACAAATACTATGTTGGTAGCATAGATTGTCTTGTTAGAGGACGGGTTTGTAGATAAAGGAAAAGATGGGTAGGATGAAGGGACAGGAGAAAAAATAAGTTAAAAAAAAACTACACCAAAATAAGGCATCACGACATATTTATATTTGGTCCTAGGCATGAAAACAAAGAAATAAATCCTGATGTGGACATGCATTTTAAAATCAATGTGTACATTTAACGATGTAGTGGTTCTTTTTTTCCTTAAAATCTGTTATTAGATTAATAATGCATCTGGCAATCGGGTCCATCTTAGAACTGAGGAAATGTGGTAAAAGGTATAGAAAAGGGCAGACAGAACAGAGTCCTCCAGGGTCTACAAAGTTCTAGGACTGTGGAGTGTTTTACGCAGATACCAGCATGTGTGGCTGTGGAGCTCTTGAAATGTGTGGTTGGTCCAAGGTGAGATATGCTGGAAATGCAAAAAATGCGTATCAGATTTCAAAGACTGAATGCGTCCATGACCACAAAGGAAAAGAACATAAAATGGCTTGTTAATATTTTTATATCAATTATATATTTATAGGGTTAACTAAAATATATTAGGTAATTTTTTAAAATTTAAAGATCTTAAGGGGTTATAAATGTTTTTGGAACTGGATACCTTTCATACTAATGTTGGAGCTTTTAGTGTGGTCATCTCTTAAATAGTGTTTATTGGACCCCACAGATTATGTTTTTACTCCTCTCTCTCTCCACTTCTTGATTTCCACTGATCTTTACATCTCTTTGTACCTCCCAGTTATTAGAAAGAACAGGTTGTGTTTTGCTCCATTCCTGAGGTTACTTAGCTTAGGATAATGGCCTCCAGTTCCATCCAAGTGGCTACAAAAGACTTTTCCTTTTTATGGCTGAGTAGTACTCCGTGGAGTATACATGCCACATTTTGTTAATCCATTTGCTGCCACTTGATGGACACTTAGGTTGATTCCATATCTTTACAATTGTGTTGCAATAAATACTTGAGTGCAGGTATCTTTTTAACAAAATGATTTCTTTTCCTTTGGGTTGCTACCAGTGGTGTGATTGCTATCTCAAATGGTAAGTGTGTATTTATTTCTTTGAGGAGTCTCTATACCATTTTCCTTAGTGCTTGTACTAATTTGCAGTCCCACCAACAGTGTACAAGCATTTCCTTCTCTCTGTATCCACATCAGCATCTGTTGATTTTTTACTTTTTAATAATGGCCATTCTGACAGGCATCGCAAGGTGGCATCGCATTGTGGTTTCAATTTGCATTTTCCTGATGATAAGTGATGTCCAACATTTTTAAATGTGTTTTTTAGTAATTCTTCTATCTTCTTTTGAAAAACTTCTGTTCATGTTGTTTGCCTGCTTTATAATGGATTTCTATTTTTGCTTATTTGAGGTTTTGGGAAATTCTGAATATTAGCCCTTCATCTGATGTATAGTTTGCAAGTATTTTCTCCCATTCTGTACATTGTCTAGTCTGTTGGTTATTTCCTTTGCAGAAGCCCTTTAATTTAATGTAATCAAATCCCATTTATTTATTTTTGTTGTGGCCACATTTGCCTTTGGGGTCTAAGTCATAAATCCTTTGCTAGGCCAGTACCTAGAAAATTTTTCCTATAATTTCTTCTAGAATTCTTATGATTTTATGTCTTATGTTTAAGTTTTTTATCCATCTTCAATTAATTTTTGTCTATTTTTTTTGGCATATGGCTAGTCAGTTTTCACAGCACCATTTATTGAATAGGGCTTCCTTTCCCCAGTGTACGTTGTAGGAGACTTTGTCAAACATCTCCTCATTGTAGGTAGATGATGTATTTCTGTGTTCTCTATTATTTTCTTAGTCTATGTCTCTAGTTTTATACTCATACCATGCTGTTTTGTTTACTACAGCCTTACAATATAATTTGAAGTTCAATAATGTGATGATGACTCCTGATTTGTTGTTTTTTCTTAAGCCTCCTTTGACTATTTGGGCTCTTTTTTTTTTTTCCTTTACTCATTCTTTTGCCTTGGTATTTATTCAGCCTTTTTTTGGTTCTAAATGAAGTGCTGTATTATTTTTTCTAGATCTGTGGAATGATGCTGGTATTTTGAGGGGGACTGTGTTGCATCTATAAATCACTTTGGGCTGTATGGACATTTTAGCAATGTTGACTCTATCTCCTTGAGCATGAGATGGATTTCATGCCTTTGTATCATTTGTGATTTCTTTTCTTTCTTTCTTTTTTTTTTTTTTGTAGTTTTTGGCCCAGGCTGGGTTTGAAACTGCCACCTCCAGCATATGGGGCTGGTGCCCCACTCCTTTGAGCATGGGCACTGCCCCCATTTGTGATTTCTTTCAGTATTTCAGTCTTACAGTATTTTGTAGTCTCCTTGTAGAGATCTTTCACCTTCTGGGTTCAATGTATTCCTAGGTATTTTATTTTCTTTGTAGCTATTGTGAATGGTACTGCGTCTCTGATTGCTCCCCATTTAATTATTATTAGTATATATTAAAGTACTAATATGTATACATTGATTTTGTAACCTGCAACTGAATTTATTTATTAATTCTAAGAGTCTTTTGGTGTTGTAAGAATTTTCTAGATACAAGTTCACATCATTAACAAAAAAGGATAGTTTGACCGCATCTTTCCCAATTTAAATACCCTTTATTTCTTTCTCTTTCCTTATTAGAAAGGGTATTTTCCTGATTGGATATCCTTTATTTTTTTTCCTCTCACCTGGCTAGGACTTCTAGTCTATTTTGAATAGCAGTGGTGATTGTGGGCGTCCTTATCTTGTTCCAGTTCACAGAGGGAATGCTTTCAGCTATTCTCCATTCAGTAGGATGTTGCTGTGGATTTGTGACATATGTCTTTTATTATTTTGAGGTATATTCTTTCTATGCCTAGTTTGTTGAGGGTTGTTATCCTGAAAGAGTACTGGATTTTATCAAATGCTTTTTCTGCATTTATTGAGATCATCATAATGTCTTTGTTTTGCTTTTGTTTATGTGGTGACTCATTTTTATTGACTTGCATATGTTGAACTGTCCTTGCAACCCTGGGATGAAATCCACTTGATTGTGGTAAATTATTTTTCTTTTCTTTCTTTCTTTTTTTTTTTTTAAAGATATGTTGTTTGCTAGCATTTTATTGAGGACATTTTCAACTATGTCCATAAGGGATATTGGTCTACAGCAGTGACCCTTCCTAATGCTGCAACCCGTTAATATAGTTCCTCATGTTGTGCTGACCCCCAACCATAAAATTATTTTCATTGCTACATCATAACTGTAATTTTGCTACTGTTATGAATTGTAATGTAAATATCTGATATGCAGAATGTCTTTTCATTTGTCATGACCCACAGGTTGAGAACTGCTGGTGTATAGTTTTACTTTTTTTGTTGTGTCCTTTCCTGGATTTGGTATCGAAGTGGCATAGGAGGATTCCCTCCTTCTTGATGTTCTGGAATAATTTATATAGGATAGGTGCCAGTTCTTCTTTGTAGGTCTGACAGAATTCAGCCATGAATCCCCATCTGATGCTTACTGAATCAGAAACTCTGGGTATGGAGCCTGTGAATCTGTGTTTTACCATGCATCCCAGGTCATTCTGATGCAGGCTGAAATTTGAGAACCACCACTTTAAGATAAGGCAGCGCTTGGATAAAAACCATAACATTGGGAACCGGGAAGATAGCACAATCTGAGTTTTGAAAGAAGCCTCAAAATAGACGGAGCTTATCCAAAAGGCAATAAATTCAGCATTTTACAAGAACATAGGCTTTTAGCAAAGGGTCATTTCTGAGGAGAAATTCTGAGCAAGTAAATGGTGGTTAAATGGTTCAATTACTTTCAAGCTTCAGCATCACACTCTGAGCTGTCATTATTGTGTTTCTTTGATAAGTGTGATTTTTACTCACATGACAGCTTGAGCATCAAGGAGTCATGTGTAAAACTCAGCATTTCAAACCATTTTGGATGCTTTAATGACCTCACTTTCCAAAAAAAAAAAAAAAAGCAGGTTGTCATTAAAAAGAAAATAGTAGTATATATTAATCTTTGGGATTTAAACAGGGTTAAAAAAAGACCATATTACTGAGTTTTACCTCACTTTCACATACACATAAAATTTATTTAAGAAACAAATCTTCTACTTGTGGCAATTAGTTTAGTAGCATCTTGGAATACTGCCTGCTTCACTGTTAAAAAAATTACAAACATATTTTGATTTTCCATAAAATAACCATTATTATACACCAATTAAGCATAAAATAAAATAAAAATGATATGCTTGTGTAAATATGCAAGAATTAATGTTTTTGCTGGGAGAGAGAGACATGGGATGTGTGGTGTACTCGTGAAGACAGTGGGTATTACTGTACTCACAAGTGCGCACACACACCCATACCACGTTTCACGATGTAGGTAAAACAGGAAACTTTCCAATTTCATTCTCTATGTTCAAATACACAAATGTCTTACAACTAAACAATAAAATAATAGGTAGGAGTTCATTTTATCTGGAAGGCATATATGCAAAGATGTTCTGATGACATATCCACAGTTTTTATAATAACGCATTATTATACACGCCAGGGGTAAATTAAGCAACAAAGTGGCATTCTCTTTAACGCATAATAAAACTTATTAGCTGTAGATAGCTAGTGAGTATGAAACAGAAATGATGACTAGAGTAGTATAAATAAAAGTGTCCACTCACTGTATAATGAAGCTAGTTTGGTTTTTAGGATACACTGATAATTTAAAATTCCACAAGCAAATATCAGCTGCCCACCATGTACCAGTCATTGTTGTGGGTGTTGGAAATACAATGTCCACAGGACAAACGCATTTCCTTCCTATATGCATATGGTAAAAGTAGATATTAAAGACTAAATAACGATGGGATAAAATTTATGAAAAATAAAATAAAGGATGCACATACTCAGGGGTTTTATCTAGTCTAGACATCACAGGAGGTGATAGTGGTGCTGGGAGGAGCCAGGAGCCAGGAAGAGCATCAGGTGAAGGAGGCAAAGTGAACCCCTCGTATGTGCGGTGAAAGCAAGAGACACAACGGGGGGGGGGGGCACTTGTGACACTGCAGAGCCAGTGGGAGGGAGGCAAAAGATAAAGGAGAGGCAGGAAGGAGCTGGTTCTTAGTGTTTTAAAAAAAGTGGAGGTGAGATTTTGGATTGCATCCAAAGGGCAAATGAAACCATGAGATGACCAGACTTCCTTTCCCAATAGATTATACTGGTTTCATTGTAGACAGTGCGTGGAAGCAGAGGTGAGGACTGTAGAACAATTAGATCAGTTTTCACATTAGTCTAGGCCAGGCGTCCTCAAACTACAGCCTGGGGGCCACATGCAGTTTGCCAACGACATTTATCTGGCCTGCTGGGTGTTTTTGCCACCACTGCTTGTCCTGCTTAGCTGCTGACTTGTCCGGGGCCCGCAGTCTGGCCCTCCAACAGTCTGAGGGACAGTGAACTGACCCCCTGTTTAAAAAGTTTGAGGACCCCTGGTCTAGGCAATGATATTCCTGACCACGGGTAATGGAGAGAAGTGAACAGATGTGAATGGTGTTTATGAGACAGGGCCAACATGGTTCCATCATGCTGGTCGTACAAGTGTGTGGAATAGAGTGGAATAGAGTGGAGAGGACATCTGGTGTCCTCTTGAACTAAGTACAGGGAGCTCTGATAAAGGATTGAGGGGAGAGAATAAGGTCAATGTAAGAAGGTTTGAACTGAATCATCTGAGCAGAGCTGACTAGGGGAATAGAATTAACTAAGCTGGACATAG
>CAUYQV010000233.1:0-18277 GCA_963574575.1 Galagoides demidoff
ACCTCCAACTCCTGGGCTCAAGCGAGTCTCCTGCCTCTGCCTCCCAAGTAGCTGGGACCACAGGCGCCCGCCACAACGCCTGGCTATTTTTTGGTTGCAGCCATCATTGTTGTTTGGCGGCCCGGGCTGGGGATTCGAACCTGCCACCTTAGGTGTACGTGGCTGGCGCCTTAGCTGATTGAGCCACAGGCGCCAAGCCTCATTTTTTAAATGATAATATTTCAAGCATACCAGATAACAGTTAACACAGTAAATGGTTTCGAATCAAAATAATACAGAAGTATTCAGAATCATCAGGGGTAGCAGAGCCACAGTGTGCCTTGAGATGACATCTAAACGTTCCATCTTCCCCAACTAGAATAAATCACATCAGATGTGGAAATGTGATCCAATGGCAGATCGCTCATGAAAGGTCAATGCTGACTCTGAGGGGTAGACTGAACACTAAAACAAAGGGTATATTCTACTGAAAAAGCCACCTAGAACCTAGCGACAGTGTATTAGAATCAGAGAACTTAATCTGATCTTGTGTTGAGTCTACTTAAGTGTAAACATTTTTTTCATGCTTTTGCTCTCTATATACAGAAACGTAACAAAAAAGTAAGTTCCACCTGTCTATATGTAATCACTGCACACACCCCAGTTCAACTGCTGTGTGCAAGGCAGCTGGATTCTTCCTCCTTTCCACTTTTCAAGCAGCTCATCTTTGAAACATGAGTGGCAGAAAGGATGTAGCAACACTTTAGCAATGGTTTTGAGGATTATATAAATGTGGGGTTCTGCCTGAAAAGGGAAACCACACTGGAGTTTTTATATAATTCAGCTAGGCTATTAAAGAAGAAACCAAATATCAGGCAGTATTTCTTACACTGCTTTTTAGAAGAGAAAGAGTTTAAGATTACCTACCAGCTTTTTTATTTTTTTTTTTTACCGTTACTACAAACAAAATTATAATATACAAATGTTACATTGATACATAAAAGTAAGATTCAGATGCAAGGGGCAATTGTAAGTAAAAATACAACTTACAAAAGTAACTAAAGAAGAAATGAAAACCATGAATAGTCCATAAATATTAAAGATTTGATTCTGTGATCAAAACGTCCCAAAAGAAAAAACATCACTCGAAGATGGCTTTGGTGGAAAGTTCTGCCAAACACTATTAATAACGAGACAACCCCATTAGTTTACAAACTCTCCTAGAAAACAGAAAAAGAGAAATGCCCCCAGTTTCTTTTATGGTGCATAATTTTGACACCAATGTTGTATACAAGAATCTCATCTTACCTTAAAAGTCAAATATAGACTCAGGGTACCTACCAGCTTTTAAAAGTGCCCTGGTGTGGTATATATCATAAAATAATTCTGCTAGGCCTTTCATTTATAGCTTAATGTGTAAAATACAGATGCTTCTAAACAACATCTTTTCTTTAACTCATCTAACATCCACACAGACTTTCAAGATGATTACAATCATGGCACTGGAGTAGAAAATGGGAGGCATTTAACAATTAGGATTTATGTACATATGCATCATAGGTGAAGTCATGAAGGGACCAAAATAAAACGAGTCCTGAAATCCACATGTGGCACATCCAGGTTGACTTAATTTGGGATTATCTCATATCGGAATAAAAAAGCACAATTTGATGTTGTGTATTCTAAAAAATGCACTTCTAAGATCCATTTATAGGATAACTTTAAAAACTAGCCTAGGGCCAGGTGTGGTGCTCATGCCTATATTCCTAGCAATTTGGGAGGCTGAGGTGGGAGGATTAGTTGGAGGTAGGAGTTCCAGACCAGCCTGAGCAAGAGCAAGACCTTATCTCTAAAAAAAGAAAAATTAGCTAGGCCTGGTGGCACATGTCTGTAGTCCTAGCTACTTGGGAGGCTGAAGCAGGAGGATCACTTGAGCTTAGGTAGTGAGCTATAATGATGCCATTGCAGTCTAGACCAGGAGATAGAGTGAAACCATGTTTCAACAAAACAAACAAAAAGTAGCCTGGAACTGGAGTTTGCTTGGGTAGAAGCAATTATCCTAATTTAGAAAGGATAACATGAAAGCAATAACATACTTACTGGCCAATTTGAGATGAAGACATAAGGAAAGATTACTGGAAAACACATAAATAGGGTAAATGTCTTGACCCCCTCTTACTAGCTTTTTGACTACCTTTTCCTGCAAGGATCAAGCATCATAGCCATTGTGCATTTCCATGCCAAATTTAAAATAAAAAACATAGTAAGTGTTTACTATGTTTGTATCAGTTCCATAATTCTTTTCCCCAAAGAAAAGAAATTCTTTTCTTCAAAGGCTCAACAATAGAAAAAATTCTAGAGATTTCCTTGTCAGTTTTTTGTTTGTTTGTTTGTTTTTTGTGAGACAGAGCCTCAAGCTGTCGCCCTGGGTAGAGTGCTGTAGCATCACAGCTCACAGCAACCTCCAACTCCTAGACTCAAGCGAGTCTCCTGCCTCCACCTCCCAAGTAGCTGGGATTACAGGTGCCCGCCACAACACCCGGTTATTTTTTGGTTGCAACCGTCATTGTTGTTTGGTGGGCCCGGGCTGGATTCAAACCTGCCAGCTCAGGTGTATGTGGCTGGCGCCTTAGCCATTTGAGCCACAGGCACTAAGCCTTTTTTTTTTTGTTTTTTTTTGAGACAATGTCTCACTATGTTGTCCTCCGTAGAGTGCTGGGCATCACAGTTCACAGCAACCTCAAACTCTTGGGCTTTAGTAATTCTCCTGCTTCAGCCTCCCAAGTAGTTGGGACTACAGGCACCTGCCACAACACCTGGCTATTTTTTTGGTTGCAATTGTCATTGTTTAGCTCACCTAGGCTGGTTTCAAACCAGCCAGCTTTGGCATATGTGGCTGGTGCCATAACCACTATGCTACGGGCACAGAGCCAATTTTTTTTTTTTTTTTAGATAGAGCCTCATTTTGTTGCCCTTGGTAGAGTGCCATGGCATCATTGCTCACAGCAATCTCAAACTCTTGGCCTCAAGCAATCCTCTTGCCTCATACTATTTCTTGTAGAGATGAGGTCTCACTCTTGCTCAGGCTGGTCTTCAACTGGTAAGTTTAAGCGATCCACCTGCTGTGGCTTTCCAGAGTGCTACGATTACAGGAGTAAGCCACCAGTATTAGTATTTTTTTTAACATTAAGAACTCTAAAATTGTTCATGTAATTTATCCATTCCTCCCACCTAATGAAACAGAATAAAAAGTTCTTCTAAATTCAAAGTTTAAAACTGGTTTATTCCATTGGCCCATTCCCATTGACTATGAACATTTTAGCTTTTTAAAAACTCTTCTTTCCACATGCTTGTATGGTCTATGTTCTTGTTACTAGCATTCAGAACTTGAAATACCGGACTCTAGGAAGGTGCTTTCCTGCCACTGTAGCCATGGCATCCTGGCATGCCACTACAACCTGGTGGGTTTTATCCACCCAAGAAAGTGCACCGGTTACTGAGGCAGGTGTGCCATCTCTTGTCCTGCAGTGGTGTCTCTGGGCACAGTGAGGGGTTCAGCAGTGTTCCACCAGGTCCCCACAGGCCCTCTAGTTAACATGGCTCCTTCAGTGCACCTGTGTGTGCTGCCTACCAGCTACTGCACTGGGCACACAGAGGTGCCCAGGGGTCTTGTTGGCAGGGTTAGGTGTGAACCCTGACACATGAGTCCAGGTCTTTACTCCAGACTGCTCACATCCATAAGGAGTTAGCCTTTGGACTGTCCTCCTCCTCCCCAGCCCTCATCAGAACACCTCATCCATTGGCCATTTCCCAGAAACGCCATGGCTTACTGAACAAACTTGCCTACCTGGTTCCCAGCTACCTTTGAGCTCTAAAGCACAAAGTATATGAGGAAGAGTAGTCTTTGCCAAGCCTCTCCAACCCACCCTCCAAAAAGCCATATTTTCCTTTTCCCAGAAATGATTTCCTAATAGCCTTTCCTTAGATTTAATGGGAATTACTCCTGGCTCCTTCCATTGGTGACTTGATAGCTCTCAAAATAGAAAGAGAATTGGCTAATGCAGTGGTTTAAGATGGTTATTTAATCTTATGATGTTGGGTTAAAAAATACAGTCATTATCTTGCCAATCTCTCCTCTCTACATGGCTTCTGATGACAAGCAAAGAAGGGAGAACAGTGTATAAGAAAATAAATACTATGTCCCAGGGGGAGACCAGTGCCTCATGACCTCCAAATACAGAGCTCTGGTAAAGAAATGCTCCCTATACACTGGACCAGAAATCCTTGTTCTCTTTTCCACATCAAGCTGTGCCTGCTACCTTGCTACAGCAGAGTGTAGTTACATAGGCTGGTTGAGCCACAGGCACATGGTCCTGGATGTGAGGTACAGCATAGCCCATGTGATCTGATGCCAACCAAGTAAAGCAATGACAAGAATGTAATTTTTTAACCTCTGTAGTTCCTGTAAACCAAAGCATCAATTTGTCATTTCTTTTTTTTTTCTTTTGAGACAGAGTCTTAAGCTGTCACACTAGGTAGAGCCATGGCATCACAGTTCACACCAACCTCAGCCTCCTGCCTCAGCCTCCCAAGTAGCTGGGACTAGAGGCACCTGCCACAACACCCAGCTATTTTTTTTGTTGCAGTTGTCATTGTTGTTTTAGTTGACCCGAGCCAGGTTCGAACCTACCAGCCTCAATTTGTCATTTCTTTCCCTTGTAGAAGTGAGTTAAAGGAAAAAGTTGGATTCCAATTTTCCTATTTGGTCTAAGCTAGTTCTCAAGTCATACTTGAAAACGAGGGTGGAATATTAGTTTTTCCTCCCATAGTGATTATCTGGAACATTATATCTGAAATGGGTATACTCGCTAATGTCAATTAATTCAAACTCAAGACTCATGTGTCCATATTCACAAAACTTCCATGTGATGAAAAGACCAAAGAGATATTCTAACACTGCCTTCTTTCTTTGAATAAGTGCAAGGAGGGATTCTAGAATCAATCCTCTATGTGTGTCTTTGTTCATACAGGCATATTAACTTGTGCCGAGCTTTGTCAAGAGGCTAGAGCATACTCTGATTATGAAGACTACACTTTCTATCTTTTGCAGCTCTCATGGAGTTGAATGTTAAAACAAATAGCTATTATACTGAAAGGACAGTAAAAATATGATTGCAAAATTGTTCATAAACATAATGCTTCAGTTCAACTTGTGGACACTTTTCAGATACTTTCAGTGAATTGGGTATCACTACCCAGTCTAAAGAAGGGGCCCTTTTTAGGGTACATAAAGCTCCTTTAAAGTTTAAACTCTCCTAAGCATTCTTTATGATGATGGCTCTTCCTTAAAGTTCTAATAGGAGACGTTTTAAACAAAAAGTTATTTTAAAAACAAAATGGGTGGGAGTGGGTATAAAATTAGAAGAGGTCATAATGAGTAACGAATATGGAAAGTTGCCAACTTAAAAACTCAGACTTCCTATCATGCTCAAAAACAAAACAAACAAAACCTAAAAGGCCAAGCACTGATTAGTAGAGAATGTACTGAAATACATTTAAATTCTTTGATCTGTGAGTAGCATATCCTACCTAGCCAAAGTGGCCAAATCAACTTTAGTAAGACTGTTTGACCTAGTATGACTGCTGCTTCTGCTACATAGGCAAAAAGGGAATCCAGTGACGATGTCTAACTAGACCACGTAAAATGCTTTCTCTATTTTGGTTCAAAAAAGATCTATGTAATACCATATTCAAATTACTGTTCTAACCTATCTTCTGTTCTTCTGCTTAGTGTATCTACTAAATGGAATGCAGTGCTTGTTTAGGCCCATTATTAACCTCCTGCTTTTGAAAATGTCTTTAAAAACTGACATGTAATCTTTAGGAGTAGGGCATTAGAGTCTCATGCTGGGATCTAGATCATTCCTGGTTACCCTCTCTATTCCAAACAGCTATTTAACAATTAGACAATATACTTTGTTGCCCTCAGTTTCCTAATGTTTATAATGAAAGGATGTGCCCAAATTATTCCCAAGGTTTCTCCCAGATCAATAGTCCAACCTGAGTAGTATTTCTTTAAGCAAACAAAGTGTTATTAAAGTAGAACATTAGACCTCAAACTTGTAAGGACATTGGGATCATCTAAGAATCTTTAAAATATATTGATGTCTGGATCCCTGCCCCCAGAGATTCTGATTTAATTGATTTGGGTATGGCATGGACCTCAATGTTATAAGAGCTTTCCAGTGAAAGTTCCCTAGGTGATGTGAGGTAGATCTTCTAAATTCTCAGTGGCAATGATGTAGGCATAGGTTTGACTTGGGATTCATAAGAACAGGTCTCTCTGGGTAACTGAGAGTAGCTTTTGTTCACAGAGTTTTGTTCCCGTCAGAACCTACTTTCTGTAGGTTTATAAGCCAGAAATGGAAGCAGGAGGTAGCTCTCATGTTGGTAAACTCTTTCACTGTTTCACCTAGGCTTTAATAAGTATTACATCCTTCCATGTTTCCATCACAGCGCTAGCAAATGGTGAATCCCAGGTGGGTGGGACTCTCAAACCCCAGCTCTTTACTATTATGCTATCTCCTCTACCTCAAAATTAACTATATGGGAAGCTCATAACTCTGGTATGACTTGGTTCCAAAGACAGAAAAGCTTCTTGGGTTAGGGTTCTGTATCTTCTAAGTTCTGCCACATTCTTTTTAAGGGTTAAAAGCAATGATATATTTTTGCTGTAAATGCATAACTTGTGCATAGCTTGATGACTCAGGCATGTTCTCTTACTGAGGCCCCTACAGCAGTGTCAGCATTTACAAGAAAATCCTCTAAGGACTCCTTTTCAGTATGCATTAACATAGTCTCATTCCCTGGTGAAACAGGCTGCAAAAATCTTTGTCTGTTCAGTTTGCCTTTTGCAGAATAAAACAGCCTTCTGAAAAGCACAGGAATCCAAGCAGTTAAGGGTGGAAGGTTTTGCATCAAAATTATCAGAAACAACCGGACTTTGCTGCAGTATCTCTGGCCCTTTTTTCTCAGAAGGCCACTATGAAGATAGTTGTGAAGGCTGTTTGCTGTCTCTTGGACCCCGAGGTCTGTCTTGAGGTTAATGTTTCACATGTCCTAATTCAGCACTTCAGCTGAGGCAGGCAGAAAGTTCCAAAAGACAAGGAAGCACATTCTCTGTCCAGTACAAAGTACTGGATGCTCCAAGCGAAGATGGTTATGTTGTTTTGTTCTTGAACCTCCTTAATCCCCTTCCCTGTGCCTGTTTTGTGGCTCCTTCTGAAAAATTAACTCATATGTTAATGTCAATGGAATTATGACTTTTTGAAAGCAGTTTATAAAACACAGGTTAAAATCAGTAGGATTTAAGAAAAGAACAACACAAGGGAAATACCATATATAATGGAAGAGGATACATGGGCCATGCTTAATTTTTTTTTTTTTTTTAAATGGAGTCTCACTCTGTTGCCCTGGATTGCTGTGGCATCATAGCTCACAACAACTTCAAACTCTTGGGCTCAAGCTATCCTCTTGACTCAGCCTCCTAAGTAGCTGGGACTATAGGTACCCACCACAATGCCTGGTTATGTTTAGTAAAGAGGGAGTCTCTTGCTCAGGCTGGTCTCAAGCTCTGAAGCTCAAGTGATCCCCCATCTCAGCCTCTCAGAGTGCTAGGATTACAGGCGCCAGCCACCACATCCAGTCCTAAGCTTAATTTTGAACTTGGTAGCTTGTTAGGGATCAATCTTATGTTGCTGTGTCTATTTCATTAAGTGCTTGCTATACTAGGCATTTGTCCCATTCCTCTTAATACTAAAAACAGATTCTCCGCTATCTGTGGAATGAGGCTATCATCAATTCCTTTACTCAAGTTTTTTCTTTTACAAGCATTTTGAGACTGCCTTGTATAATTAGGGTAAGAAGGTAGACTTAGGGGTTGGAAGGGCAGATGGTTGGCAAACTGGTATCATGATATCACTTCAGAACCCTGGAATCATGAAATGGTACAATGGCTAATCTCAACACATTCCTATTAATGGAAAAAGTGAGCCAGGTGTAAGGTGCTAGCCATTTTATCCCTATAAAACCTAGTCTGATCATTGTCTACCATAGTAGACATTTTACATGAATTGCTTCAAGGACTAAGTAAACTATAGATGTCTTTATTAGTACAAAGGACATAGTCATTCTAAGATGACTCATGCAGTCTTCTGGTACATACACCTCTCACAGACTTCTCAGAAACCCAAACAGATGTTGCAAGCCCCAAAATCTTTTACTCATCTGATTCTAGCACCATTGAAGGGGGAAATCTCTGCATTCTTTCAGAGAAGTTTGTATTAAGTCCAAAATCCAAGATAGATATCTTTGCTCAAATGGAAGCCAATTTTATTGAATTAGCAAAGTTTCCTTTACAGCTTTCTTTTCTATGTAAGGCCTTAAGAAGGAGTCAGGAATATATGATAACTTTAGATTCTTGTTTTCATGTTTTTATATGTTATTTATTTTTTCTCTTTTCAATCTTCTAATGAAGGAAACAGCCTATCTCTGGGAACTAGAATAACAAATCGGCTATGTTTAGATAGAGAACTGTTCATGTGACCCTTTGTATATGTTTTTGAGCTTTAATTTGTAATCTTTGCCTTACCCCTTGTGTGTTTCCTGACTAATTTTATTTTCCTTGGTCAGAAGGGCTCTAGGACTAAACCCAACAAAAAAAGAAGGCTACATCCTTCCTCCTTGTCCTGCACTCACTTGTTCCTCTTTATAAGAAACTTTTAACCATACTAGAGCTTTGAGAGAGATCCACAAATTAACATAATCTAGACAATCTTCAATAATGCTCTAATTTGGGAAGGTAGTTAAAGGGAATAACTAGGGAATCTTTTGGTTCTTACTTATTTTCCAAGTCTGGTTCCCCTTTCTAAAAATTAATTCATTATAAAACCTGCTAAAGGTTTTAAGGACATAAATGACAACCCTGTAATACTCTTGAAAGGATTATGGATTTGAAAATTGAATGCAGGATTTAAGCTGATTATTCTCCACAGAGGGATCTAAGTCTATAAGCAAGACTTCTTCCATCCACTGCATGTCAAATGGTAACCTGGGTATCTGACAAGTAAGTCTATGGTGGGTGACACTTTAAACCTTGGTAGAAGGGTGAATTATTACAGTGGTACATACATAATTGGATGTATACTTTTGTTAAAATCTTTCAATAAATCTTAAAAAATTTTTTTGTAAAAGAATTTATAATCTTGGAGACTATGGGCAGATTCTACCTTCTGATCATTTCAGAGAGTAAAGATGCATTTTCAGTTATATGCCCAACAATGGAGACCAACCCTTAGTTATTGCAAAAGACCAGTTATTGATACCTGGTCTTGAGTTTTCAGGTAGTCATATATTATTTTTATGACTAAACCTTCATGCCACCATTCCCTGCCCTAAGCCCCACAAAGTGCTTTGTGGCACTTCTCAAACTCTTTTAAAATCTCCTTACTTTAGAATACAAATTGCTAAATTTAGTGAGCTAAATCTTTTCTTGTCAGAAATATTATCCTGTAAGAAAGTATGAAATCAGACTTCAAAGATGGTGACAAAATCCTCCGTCCAGGTTACCTTTTCAGTCAGTGATGCCACCCAGTTCTCTGCCATCTTTCCTCTGCTATCAACACATGCATTATCCAACTCAATGTGATAGTGACCTAAGCAAGGCAGATTTGAAGGTATAGTTGCACAGACTCTTCGGGTGCCTCCCATAAAATGAATACAATGTATTCTATTTCAGGAAACTAAATTCTTAGAATTCTTGTGCTTAGCCTACGAAATTGAAAGTAGACATAGCAAACAATATAAATTTAGCTTTGAAAGACAAAACAATAGTTTCAAAAAGCACGTAAGGATTGATATTTAAGTGAAACCCCTGAATCTATTATCCTTACAGAGCAGTTTGTCAAACTGTAGAAACCAAAATATATTAGCATTAACATTGTATATTAGTTGGAGTTCAGTCTATAGCAGTTACTGTAAATTTTTTTTTTTTTTTTTTTTGAGACAGAGTCTCACTTTATCGCCTGGGTAGAGTGTGGTGGTGTCATAGCTCACAGTAGCCTCAGATTCTTGGGCTCAAGCGATTCTCTTGCCTCAGCCTCCCAACTATCTGGGATTACAGGCGCCTGCCATAATGTCCGGCTGTTTTTCTTAGAGACCGGGGTCTCCCTCTTGCCCAGGCTGGTCTCCAACCTGTGAGCTCAGGGCATCCACCCACCTCAGCCTCCCAGAGTACTGGGATTACAGGCGTGAGCCACCGCGCCCGGCCCTGTCGCAGAAGACCTTAAAGCTAAGCCTTACTAGGTACCAAGTTGTTAGCTGGAAAACCGAGAGTCAAGAGAGAACACCACATCGTTTCCTGTAAGGAACCAGAGAAAGCCACTACCCTCCCTAGGGCTGAGGGAACGAAGAAAACCTTCAAAGCTTACGCGCTTGGAAGAGAGAGTCCCTAGGGGCTGCTACTCAGACCTTGGAAGAGGGGTGCGGCTGGGCCGGCACGGGAGCCCTGCGCCCCGAGGACCTGACGCCCCGGTTCTGAGGAGACAGCTGATGCTGGCGACTCTGAGAGGGACACCACGGGGATAGTTCTGCAAGTAGAGACCACTCTGAAAACTGCATTCAGTGCCTGTTTCAGGGAGAACTCTTACTGTTGGGGTGAGTAAACTCTGCCAGAACCCCACTTACAGGAGCTGAGAGCGTGAGGAAGTTGGTGTGGAGCAGACGGAAACGGCACGTCCCCCCGGAGCCGCCGGCCCCCTCTGGCGCCCCCTACTGGCAGAGCTGACACGCAGCCTCGCCAGCAGTAGCGTTTGCGCAGGCGCAGAGCACGCGTTAGCCACCCAGCATCCACACACACCCTTCTGCGCGTTTGAGCTGCTCCCCCCACAGCTAAACAGGTGTTTCCATCTAACAAGATGCAATTGTCCGTTACTCAAAGGAGAAAGTTCTCACCCTGTCATATTGGAAAGCTACCAAGACCCACTAGGTGTTACGTTCATTTCTCAAAACCATCTTTGGGCTATATTAACTACCCCTAGCAGTCAGCCAAAGTCCCGTCTAAATAATCTGCTGCTAAACACAAAATTGTACATTTAAGTTCTAAAGAACTTACTTTAAAAGAGAAGATAGAGTTGCTGGGCATGGTGGCTCACGCCTATAGTCCCAGCACTCTGGGAGGCGGGGCGGGTGGATCCCTTGAACTCAGGAGTTCAAAACCAGCCTGAGCAGGAAAAATCGGTGGGGTGTTTTGTGTGTGGGGGTGGGGGTGGGAGCTGTAGTCGCAGATACTTAGGAGACTGAAGCAAGAGGATTACTTGACCCCAAGAGTTTGAGATTGCTATGAGGTATGATGATGCCATGGCACCCTAGCCTGGGTGGGGATGGAGTGAGACCCTGTCTGTAAAAAAAGAAAAAATAGGATTTCAACACGGATTTTGGGAAAAGAAAAAAAAATAAGGTAGAGAGCTAAAAAAAAATACATAATACATGTAAATTTATACACATAATAAGTGAGAAAGAAAATATTCATAGCTAGTTCTCAAGACCATCTGGGTTTAATATGCCAAGCATTGAGGAGTGTCCTACCTTCAAGGAGATGATATTCCAGTGGGGGAACAGACCAGTAAGTAGATTTGTGTGAAAACCTAGTGTGCATGATGCAGTGGTACATTTCAAAACTATTAAGAAAAGAATATAATTGTGAATTATAGAAGAATTTCACATTGTATATCAGATCAGTACACTGAACCCATAAATGCATCAATGTACTCAGTTATGATTTGATTTTAAAAAACATGCAATGGCTAATTTGTATGTTGAGGAGAGGAGGGGATAGCTTCAGGGAGAGATCTTACTGTCTTCAGGGACAAATAGGTAACTGGGGTGGACAGAATGTGGTGACAGTGGGAGGAGCTCTGAAAATTTGAGAATATAAGGAATCAAAACAAAAAAGATTTTAAAAGAAACAAGGAACTTGGGTTGGTATATGAGAGTAAAAGGAAACGAGGTTGAAGACAAAGAGGGGAGAAGCATAGAGCCTGACATACAAAAAGAAAAGGTCTATATTTTTGTCCTAAACTAAAAGGGGAGCCTCCAAGATTAAACAGGAAAGCATCCATCTTTATTCTAATATTTAGAGAAATGTCATTTTAAAAAATCCAGATTATCCCAATTCAGTACACAAGCCAGGGGTGGAGCTTCAAGGTTGTCATGGAAGCAAAAGGTCCGGGGGGGGGGGGGGGCCACACAAACGGGTGTGGGTACCTGAATAATGCAGTGGGAAACCCCCACAAGGATGACACGTAAAGCAGTTGAATTTGGTCAGGAGACTTGTCAGCAGTTGAGGTGGCCTTTTTGAAACTAGAGCATAGATAAACTGAGGAGAGGGGAAAGGGAAAGGCAAAGGATAGGAGGCCATCAGTTTTAGATGTTTAATCTTAAAAGGATCATGAAATGGTAATCAGAGGACTACAGGGTCACATAGAAGTGTTTTTCTTTTTTTTTTTTTTTTTTTTTTTGAGACAGAGCCTCAAGCTGTCCCCCTGGGTAGAGTGTCGTGGTATCACAGCTCACAGCAACCTCCAACTCCTGGACTCAAGCGAGTCTCCTGCTAGACTACAGGCGCCTGCCACAACACCCAGCTATTTTTTGATTGCAGCCGTCATTGTTGTTTGGTGGGCCTGGGCTTGAAACCGCCACCTTAGGTGTATGTGGCTGATGCCTTAGCCACTTGAGCCACAGGCACCGAGCCAGAAGTGTTTTTCTTATTTCTAAGGTGAAATCTGAGCCACTTATAAAGGAAGGGACCCACCAGGGAGAAGGGGAAGAAGCAGAAGCATTAATGTCACTGTGTCCCCTTAGGTCAGAGCTTAATCTAACCTCCTGATACTGTTAATGTGGGCAGATATCCTCTTAATTTGAAATAAATTCTCTGAAATCATAAAAATTATTAGCCTGAAATTAGAAGAGTGTGGATATGCCTCGTAGATTTATTTAGGGTATTTCCGGGATATAAATGTGGGAACCACTAAAACAAATCAAGGCACACAAAATGAATTTCCTAGGGCTGCTGTAACAAATAGCCACAGACAGGGTGGCTTAGAGCAACAGAAATTTATACTCTCACAGCCCCAGAGAGAAGAATCTCAAAAAAAGATGTCAGCAGGGTCAGATCCTTCTGGAAGCTCTGTGAGAGAAACCATCCACACCCTCTCTACTAGCTGCTGGGTAGACAATGCATCAGTCCAGCGTCAGCCTCTGTCTTCACGTCATCTTCTCTGTGTGTCTCTCTGTCTCAAATCTCCCTCTGCCTTTCATTAAAAACATCTATCATTTAGAAATAAAAGGGAAAAAAAGAACATCTATCATTGGACATAGGGCCTTCTGAAATCCAGGGTGATCTCATCTCAAGATCTTTAATGTAATTGTAACTGTGAAAGTTACAATGGCCCATGTAAGGTCACATTTAAAGATTCAGGGGTAGGACTTGGACACAATGCTTTGGAGTACCCTACAGGTGCATAATAGAGGTTCTCTGTGGGTAGAATGCAGCTTTTCAATGAGATTGTTCAGTATAGTGGGTTTTTTTCTGTTTTTTGTTTTTTTGAAACAGAGTTTCACTATGTTGCCCTCATAGAGTGCTGTGACATCACAACTCAGAGCAACCTCAAACTCTTGGGCTTAAGTGATTCTCTTGCCTCAGCCTCCCAAGTAGCTAGGACTACAGGCGCCTGCCACAGCACACAGCTATTTTTTTGTTGCAGTTGTTCTTGTTGTTTAGCTGGCCTGGGCTGGGTTTGAACTTGCCAACCTTGGTGCATGTGGCTGGTGCCATAACCACCGTGCTACAGGCACCCAGCCTGTTCAGTGTAGTATTGAGGAACTCTGGCTTGGGGCCAGATAGTCTCCGATAGGAACCTAGTTCTACCACTTAGCAGGTATGTAGTTTAAAATCTTTGTGCTTTGGCTTCCCCTCTGAAAAATAAAATAATGTTGTATAATTAAACTCACAGAGCTACTGTGAAATTTTTTAGAGTTAATACAAGTAAAAGGTAAAGTGCTTGGCCTCTACCTAAGTCCTGAGTTAGTGATGGCTTTGAGTCTTCTGCTAAGACTTTTCATCTGTAAACCGACTGTCTCCTGACTGCCTGCCAGTTAGGTGTCTTCTAGCGAAATTAACTACTAAATCTCCAAGTGAAACAATTCAGGTAACATATATAGGTTGTATGTAGGTATGTATGTATAGAGAGACTGTTAATACTATGAACACTATTTAAAAACTCATCAGGGCAGGAAGTGAGTACTGACTTCTGGGAAAACATGTTGACATTTATGAAGCAAGATAAGTGCAATTTAAGCTGAGTAAAAACTTGAGACTTAATTTCTATTCTTTAAATACCTAACAAACAGCATATATTCTTACGTGGTGAGCTTGGTCCTTCAATTAAAAAGCTCAATAAATGGGTGGTAGAGACACAGAATGAAGAAGGCTTTTTTTGGTGGGGCAGTGTGCCAGCCCACAGGTGGTCTTCACAGGTTTACTTACAATGAATGGCTTTTCTTTTGCCTTTGCTACTCAGTCAATTTAGAAAGGTAACCCTTTTGCTCTAACTTCTCTAGAGCTAAGTAGGAACATTGACTGGGGGGTAAGACTTACTTGGTGGGGGGTAAGAGAAACTTTTGGAACACGAGTTCACTTCTGCATGGTTAAATCACTTGTTTTCCTGTTTTACCTACTGTGATATGTAGGGGAGCTTTGTAGGAGAACATAACACAACTGTTTGGGGGATGACAATGCTAAATAATAATATAAAAGTATTTATATTCAATGAATTATAAAATCAGCACCCCATAAATTCATTCTTTCTCTGGTGGTATAAATGTTGATGTCAAAGGTAGATGTCTTTTAAAGGGAAGTGTTTGGAGATCATATACAGAATTTTTCTAAAGTATTTTTCAATATGACTAAGATAAAATTCATGACTCTACTTTTGTCACTCTTTTTACAGTTAAGCAATTTTGTGAAGAAACAAAATTGATCATGCCCAATTTCAGACGCTGCTTGCAATCTTATCAGGCTTGGAATTAAAACTTATTTCTGCTTTGCTATGAAACCTAGCAAGTTTTTGATTTCTATCTTTAATACTAGATTTTTATGCCAAAGTTATAATGCAAACTGCATAGTTAGATAATCGTTGAATGTTACCAGATAGCAAGTGCTTAAAATAAATCTAGTAAGCATACTTTTTCCACTTTGGAAGCTACAGACAGTCCTACCCACTCCCCTTCTTTCAGAGTTCAGTCTAATAGAGAAGAAAGAACAAGATGAGTCTAGAGGGCTATAAAAAAAAATCACTAGTTGTTGGCATAAAGTCTGGGTTTACTGTGTTCTAATATCATTATGCCTTTAAACTCTGCCTACAGGTGTCTGGGGTAGGTTATGTTTATTTGAGACTTCTCCATTGGGAATCGCCTTTGTCTCTAAGTGTCGGCTGGTGCTGGGATTTACTGCCTGCCTTCTTGCCATGTCTAACGAAGGTGAAACAAGTGCAACCAATGGTCAGCCTGACCAACAGACTGCACCAAAGGCACCATCGAAGAAGGAAAAGAAGAAAGGTATGGAGAAGTCCTCGTCAGGTCAATGAAGGGAGCTAGAGATGGTTACCTCTGGAAGAATGCAGGATTCAGGATAAAGTGAAAGCTAGCTCCTGCCTTGCTTCCTCTTCAGCTTAGTGTCAAGTCATAAACAGGAAAGTTGTGCTTTGGCAGAAGACATTGGTACCCCCACATGTGATAAGACAAATAGCTCTGAGGCTGTGACTGCACCAACTTAGGTCCTGCTGGGAAACATTCAGAGCAGGTTGGTCAGTTAGTAATGCAACCATGGATTGTTATATGGTTATCTTTTAGTAATGGGTTTAGCATTATGCTTTATTGAGGTCACTATTTTTTAAAGATCAAGATCTTTCATTATGAAACCCTCTTCTTTTGGCTGAAGTACCACTGGAAGAAAGCCCCATTAGTGCTTAGTGACCCATGGTTTGGGAATATGCCCTGACTTGCTTGTCTTTTACACCTATGCTTTAGCTCTGAGTAGCGGACTACAAAGGCCTTCAGGAGAAGCAAAGCTAGTTATAATAAAGATGGAATAATACTATCTTCAGCATTCTCCAAGGGAATATACCCATAGTTCCCTCTGCCTTATTGATAGTTCAAAATGTCAGTAAATTGTGTGGTGCTTTATTTTTCTTTCACCAGAGTATATCTATTTATCCTTTTTACATTCTTTTAAACCTTTAAAAAAAACTATGATGAAGAATGTTCCCACCTCCCACCTCACATATTCCTGTAAGTTTTCCATAATTCTGTCAATTTTGCACTTCTAAGAGTTTATTTTCTACCCATCCCAACTCCATACACAGTATTGTGGAGCATAATTTAGTTTCAAAGGAAGTAAAAATCAGGCAGGCTAGATATTGAATATATAATCAGTTTGGGTATAATCAGGATTTATACTACTTAAATCTTAGAGATTCTGGAGCATATTTGGTTATAACTAAGACTTGTATTTTTATTTATTTATTTTTTTGAGACAGAGTCTCACTACGTTGCCCTCAGTAGAGTGCTGTGGCATCACAGCTCATGGCAACCTTCAACTCTTGGGGCCCAAGAGATTCTCTTGCCTCAGCCTCCCAAGTAGCTGGGACTACAGGCACCCGGCACAACACCTGGATATTTTTTGTTGCAGTTGTCATTGTTGGTTTATCTGGCCTGGGCTGGGTTTGAAACTGCTACCCTTGGTGTATGTCTCTGTGTATGTGGTTGGCCCCATAACCACTGTGCTATGGGTGCTGGGCCAAAGACTTGTATTTAACTATAAACTTGACCTTGTATTTCTTTTCTCAGGCTCTGAAAAGACAGATGAATATCTTTTGGCTAGGTTCAAAGGCGATGGCGTAAAATACAAGGCCAAACTAATTGGCATTGATGATGTGCCAGATGCAAGAGGGGATAAAATGAGCCAAGATTCTATGATGAAACTAAAGGTAAAAGGGAAAAGAATTGCCTTTTCTATATATTGGTCAAAAGTCCAACAGAGATAATTGTATTAGAAGCTTTTGTTAACCTGTGTCTCAGTTACTTAAAAATATTTTCTAATCATATTATTGATCCAGTAATGCCTCATTTTCAGAGAAGCAGTGAGTTTGCATATTTCAAGTGCTGTTCCAGAGACCTAATTCAATCAACTATAGTAGGTCTCCAGATGCCTTTTTTTTTTTTTTGACAGACTTAACATTTGGACAAACCAAGCTTATGTCTACTATTTCCCTCATTTAATGATTAGAAAATCTGTGTGCAGATAGGCACATTATTTGTCTGTCTTACAGAATTCCCTATTTTCAACCTGGGAAGTGTTCAGGTAAAATTCAGGACTGTACTTGGAAACAGGTGTTCTTTAGTCTCCACCTTTCTTTTCTTTGATTTTTTTAATCTGAGTCGTTTGTCATGATTAGGGTGACCAGATTTTAACATAGGTAAGGTGGGACAACATGGCCGTGGGGGTGGGGCGGGGGGCAGGGCAGGGGATGGGGCAGGGCAGGGCCTGACAACAACGCAAACTTTGATAAGCAGTTCTCAATAATCACTTCTCAGCAATTATTTGTTATTATTACAGTTTAACATTATAAAATTAGGCCTGGCTCTCGCGTGCGCCATGTCTGGTTCCTCCAGCGTCGCCGCAATGAAGAAAGTGGTTCAGCAGCTCAGGCTGGAAGCCGGACTCAACCGCCTGAAAGTTTCCCAGGCAGCCGCAGACCTGAAACAGTTCTGTCTGCAGAACGTTCAACACAATCCTCTCCTGACTAGAGTATCTTCAAGTACAAATCCCTTCATACCCCAGAAAGTCTGTTCTTTTTTGTAGTACAGTGGGTCTTCCGAAGGTTTTTCAAACCACTTCTCAAAAACTTGTGAATGTCCCAGAGAGCTCCATTTTTGAAGCCTGTACAAAAGCTTACCCTGTAACACATACACTTCTAAACTTCTGCTTTTGTCAGTTCTTAACATCTACCTCTCTGAATTTTTATGAATTTCTGTTTCACAAGGGGATCATTTTATATACACTGGCAGTTGGAGACAATAAAATACTTGGTATAAAAAAAAATTATAAAATTAACAAAAATAATATAAAACTCATATTCTGGCGAAATAGTCACATGGCAGCCAAAAACCGTATATTCCCTTC
>CAUYQV010000234.1:0-11645 GCA_963574575.1 Galagoides demidoff
ATGTTAACCAGTTGGATGAAAGTATTTCAAATTGCATATAGAAACAGTACACTGTACCCCATGTCGGTATTAATGCACACAGCTATGACTTAATTAAAAAAAAAAGATTTATAAGATAACCTTTAAAAAATAAATAAATAAATAAAAATAATAACAAAAGGAGAGTCGAGGTCATCATCACTTGAGCAAAGCAGCCTGGGGAATTGGAGGACTCCAGCAGCACAGACCATTTATACTTCTCCAAGTACCTCCTGGGCACCGGCAGCACCTACTTACTGCGCGGGTCAGCTTCCCCATGTACACGCGGTGCCTACCCACCATGGTTTCTGTGAATGCCCAACACATGCTCACCTACCACACAGGTCAGCTTCCCCGTGCACACCTAGCGCCTACCTACTGCGCGGGTCAGCTTCCCCGTGCACACCTAGCGCCTACCTACTGCGCGGGTCAGCTTCCCCATGCACACCTAGCGCCTACCTACTGCGCGGGTCAGCTTCCCTGTGCACACCTAGCGCCTACCTACTGCGCGGGTCAGCTTCCCCGTGCACACCTAGCGCCTACCTACTGAGCGGGTCAGCTTCCCCGTGAACACCTAGTGCCTACCTACTGCGCGGGTCAGCTTCCCCGTGCACACCTAGTGCCTACCTACTGCGCAGGTCAGCTTCCCCGTGCGTTCCTGGAGCAGGCGCACGATCTGGGCCTTCTGGGTGGGCGCGCAGCGGCAGCAGACCACAGCCGGGCACTGGCAGGCCAGCTCCATAAACTCGTACTCGTAGAACTTGAGGCAGACCTGGAGCGGGTGCAGGGAGAGAGGGCAGGTCAGCCCAAGTCACTGCCAGCCCGCAGCATTCCCACTGCAGCAGGAAGAGGACCAGACTCCAGCGGGGCAAGTGGCGGGGGACCCCGAGCTCACCTCTAGGGAGTCCCCAGAAATGACCAGGGCGCAGTCATGCTTCCTGCGGAAGGCGTTCAGCTCTAGGTGGGCCTCCCCGCGGTTGGTCACCTAAAAGGGAACGGGAAGATGGAGAAGGTGCAGCTCTCTGGAGGTTAGAGAACAATGAACAATGGCTTCCTGGAGCTGGCGTGAAGGCAGCAGCCACCCCAGCCAAGGGCCCTTCCCCGCTGACCCCCAACAGACCCAGAGCCACACGAAGCCCTGGCAGTCACAATTCCGCAGGATTTAGGAGAGCCTGTAGACCCTCCTCACCCTCCATTTCCCCCAAGACTAAATATGACCATCTCTCGTCACATGCCAGGCATGGTGCTGGGCATTTTTCAAGGATTTTGCTCATTTATTCCTCAGGAAGGGTCCAACAGGTGCACGATGATCACAAGTCTCTTTTACACTTAAAGAAACAAGGCTGGTAAGGTGTGTCAGCCTGCCTGTCGTGACGCGGCTGGCTCACGGCAGAGCAGGTGCTCCCAGCCGGGCACCCCAGGGGGTGACCCACTCCTGTCAAGCACCAGAGGTTAAATGGCTCAGCCTCGGTGGACCATCAAGTGTTCATCACAAATGCTCGACTCAGTTATTGCTCAGAAATAGCTGCACACAATACGTTAAGGCAGTGGGAATGTCAACATTCCGAACAAACTAGATACTTTTTATTTACAAAAACAGGGGGGACTGGCGCATGGGCCACAGTTTCCAACCCCTGAGTTCTAAGATACAAGGTCAACTCTCACCATTCATGTAGCTGTGGTCTACGATGTCACTCTGCAAATGCAGAGTTACCAAGTACTAAACCACTTACTGCTGTGGGGAAATACAGGGTTAGGTTCCTGGGCGCCTCTGGTCACACGACTGCCGTCCATGCGGAGCCCTGTTCTGTGTGTGCTCCTGTTTAAAGGCACCTTAATCCGTAAGCACCGAACTCACACCCGAGAGCAGCGGCTCGCTAACATGAACGTTTTCCCCATAAGGCACGTGGCAGCCTTCTTGGCTTGGGAACGCAGTATAACCCTTCAGCATTGTGCTGGGGACCACTTAAAACAGCAAACAGCCAACAAAAAGCACAAAAATGTGAAAAGCCTGATGCTTAAATGGACTAGAAAAAGGGCACTTGTTTTCAGTCCTGAGAGCTGTTAGGCAGACCATTCACCGCCCTGCGAAGCCTCAGCTGGGACCGTCCATGTCGGGCAACCGACATCCCCCCCATGTCTGCGGGTGGCCATCAAAGTGCTACTAGTACTGATTTCAGGGTCCCGGGTAAGTTTCAGTGAGGAGGAAGATTCACAAAGAATCTGTGAATCATGACCATGGACCTCATCTGCCTCTGCACAAGACGGCGACTCTGAAGTCACTGATTTCTTGAAGCTTCTATGTGCTGTGACCAATGGCAGGAGGAGGACACCCCGAAACATCTGGAGTCTCTCCAGTTGTTTGACATCATGGCTCTGATGGTGGGAATGCTACATCCTGCCCCAAAGAGGACCCAGCACTTTGACTTCCCTCGTACAGGAAAGGGCAGGGCAGCCCTCCGGGAGCAGCACCCCCACCCCCGCTCATGGTTTCTGTGAATACCCAGCACAAGGGCAGGCAGTTTCTCCTCTGCCACCTCATTCTCCCCCATCAGAGGCTCCCTAACACATCCTAAACGTGTCCCTTCAGGAGGACAGGCAGGCCGGCATCTGTGTTCTGAAATGTCTTCCTTATCCAAGGACTTGGTCTTTGGGGGTCCAGTGAAGTCTCAGGAATCAAGCACAAGTTCACATGTTCAAGCAGGCTTGCCTCTTTCACAGGGTAGTGTCTAACCCACATCAGCTTTGCAAAGGGGACCATGACTCCCACCACTCCCCTCCCCCCAAAAGGGTAAGAGCACAGCTCGAGCACAGGGCGGGAACCAGGTGCTCCTAAACCCTGCCACCAGCAGGAACTCCAAGCCTGCACCCAGGCCACCTGGAGATTCCACCAAACTCCTCATGGCTTCAGCTCCTCCCACCCTGAGTGGTCCACATGCTTCCCTGTCCCTCGTCAGGGGCCCACTCAAGGTTATGGGGCCACAGGACCAATGGAAGCATCACCTCACTTGGCCCTAACACAGAGAGAACCTTACCAGCCGGAAGATGTGGATGTCCTGGTTTCTGGTCACCAGATGGGCATTCTTCGCCGTGCACGTTGCCGTCTCCAGCTTGTCCCCCGTCAGCATCCACACCTGAAATCACAGAGAGGTCCAGTTCGTTAGTTTTGGAGGTTGCCTGCCATCTGCATCAGCTGAGTTTCCGGGAACATTGAGCTGAACTTGTTATGTTCCAGTTACCTCCTTGAGACTCGTGGTGTCCCCAACAAACCACAGGAGATGTTCTGGTTCAAGAGTTTTGGAACCTTGACTAACCACTGCTGGTGGCAGCAAAAAGCTGGCAGGGTACTTTTGGAACAAGGATCCCTCCACGTGCTACAGGAGACTCAGGAAACTCAGTCTTCGGACCTCAGAATCCTTTTCACAGGGATTTTCCTTAAAGCAGCAGACACTTCAAGGCTGGGCGCAGTGGCTCGCATCTATAATCCTAGCACCCTGAGAGACCAAGGCAGTTGGATTGCCTGAGCTCAGGAGTTGGAAACCAGCCTGAGCAAGAGTGAGACCCTGTCTCTACTGAAAATTGAAAAACTAGCCAGGTGTTGTGGTAGGCACCTATATCCCCAGCTACTTGGGAAGCCAAGGCAATAGGATCACTTGAGCCCAAGAGTTTGAGGGTGCTGTGAGCTATGACACCAAGGCATTTAACCCCAGGGGGGTTTTAAAGACTCTGTCTTTAAAAAAAGCAGTAAACACTTTAAAAGGAAAAGGCTGTAAGAATGAGAGGTCTCCTCCACGTCCTACAGGAAACCCTGATTTATGACACTGCAAACTCTATGTGGTTGGAAGCCTGCGGCAGACTCTGCTGCCATTTAACCCTGCCTACCAAGCCCCAACGGTAATGAACCAAGCTCTTCCGTATCTCCTACCAGCTCAGCCTGCATTTCACTGCTGTGGGCTCAGACAGGGTAACGTGACTTGCCCCAAAGCCCACAGTGACCTCGTGTCCTAACCGGGCCAGTATCTGGGTCTTCCGAGTCCACATGGAACGTGCTTCCTGCTCTGCTGTTCACCTCATTAACCTTTTTGTTCTCTTTGCTCCCAATGAGAAGTATTAGAAACCTGGGCAGTGGGGGATACGGGAAAGGAAATAACAGCACACGCTCCTGGGGCACCAGCACACAGGCTCAGCTGCATTCCACCTTTACGGTAACTTTTGTTAGAAATGGGAACAGAAGCATCACTTGCCAAAGGTCCCAGGAGTGAGCAGAGGGGCAAGGTGGGGACCCAGGCAGAGAGAGGGTCAGCAGGGAAGCACCGGGCACTTCTGGAGCTGTGTCAGATTTTGGCAGGAGAAACCCACTTTGGGGCCTGAAGATAAATTTCTTTTACGTGATCCTGGCTTAGTGCTACTTCAGAGATGACATCAAAGAACAAAGCCAGGAGCTGGGGGCTCAAGTTCTAGAAAACTATCAGGTACACTCTGCAGCTGACACCCCACACAGGACGACGGGAAGGTGCCATGGGGCATACGGAGACCCCAGCTCCGGTCCCAGCACAAGAAGCTAGGGCTGCCTCGCTCTGCCTGAGTTTCTGCATCTAGACGAGGGGCTGGAGCGGCAAGTTTCCTGTGAACGATCACACCTCAGACCCGCCCTGCCCCCAAAATCACTCTTCCTCTTGCATGTAAAGGGGGCACCAGAAAGATAGGTTGTGGCCACACTGTGGAGTAGAAACACCTCGTCTTAGGGACAGAAGCAGATTGAGAAAGAGGAAACGTCCAGGACAAAACTGGAAGCAGAAAATGGAATCTCAAAACTCCAAGAGCAAGAGCCTTAGAAATACCTGGTGTTCAATTTTAAACCCCACAGTGCAGGAGGAATAGGCCTCCAGCCACCAGAAAATCGGATCTTGCTGGTGATTTCCCTGTGAAGAACTAAGCCTGTGGCCACAGGGACGAGACCGAGCTTGGTTTACAAGGAGACAGGCACGTGAGAGGCCAGTGGGCCTAAATGCAGCCTGGCATCTAATCTGTCCTCCTCATAAGGCCCCGCTGAGAAGACAGCCCCAGGGGATGCCACAGAGAGCTGCCTGGGAGCTGAGGCTGGTGACAAACATACACTTCCTCCTGGGTTACTTGGGCTCATAGAGAACCAGGTCCCCAGATGCCCCCTGCTGGCCTCTCCAGATTCAACTACGGGACATACTTTTTGGGTCCCCAACCATAAATTCAACAGCTATTTCTCTGTCTGTTGGTCAGTCACTTAGGCACAGCAACACGCCAGCTGCTGCCCGCTCAGCCAGACCATACCAAGCAGCCAGTGCACACTGGACTCCACCTGACACCAAGCAAGGGAGCCTGGTTGGTCACGGAGGCCCCATGGAGTAAAAGCAAACACCACATCTCCTCAAACCAGGGCCCATCGCAGAGGGGACAGACCTGGCTTCCTCTCAGCACCCACTCGCCTCCCTGCTCTGCTGTCGGGTAGTTCTGCAGACCCTCCCCATGCACCCAGGCCCCAGCAGGCCCACCCCACCTTGATGCCAGCGTTCCGCAGGGTCTCCAGGGTGGGCCGCACATCTGCCTGCAGCTGGTCCTCCACGCCTGTCAGACACAGCAGCTCCATCTCCATCTCCAGGCTCTCAATGACTGTGGCCACTTTGAGGGAGCGGTCATGCACACTCAGCTTGGCCTGGACGTAGCGGGCCTGGGACACAGCAGACGTGGTCACCACTCAGGGTGGGAGAGGCAAGGCTGAGGCTGCTAGTGGAAGGGTTGTCCCTGATCCCCACCACAGGCAAGTGGGCTGGGACCCCAAGAGGTCGAATGGGCTTCCCAGCTGCTCCCAAGTCACGAGGGTAGATACCAGAGCTGGACAGGGCTGAGCCCCACCCTGTGCTCCAGGCTCACCTGCTGTGAGACTTTCAGCAAGTCACTTAACTTCTCTGAGCCTCATTTGCTTTTGTGCATGAAATGTCAACAACAGCACCCACCTCACTGGGTTGTCTCAAAGATTAGCACAACCCCAATTCTGATATCACAGTAGGTTCTCCCACACACCGCATGTACTGTGGAACCCAAACTCTGCATCATCAGGTTTTCCAAAAGACAAAGTCCCACTTCTGAAGACCCCAGACCCAACTCTTCAGTTGATTGCCTCTATATCAGCGGTTCTCAACCTGTGGGTCGCGACCCACAGGAACTGTATTAAAGGGCCGCGGCATTAGGAAGGTGGAGAACTCCTGCTCTATATCATGTTAGAAAAAACCTGGACAAAACCCTAAAATCCCCAGCGGGACCCACTCAAAGCATATGCTTTTAAAATGGAAATGCAGGTAGCATTGATCAGACGGCAGAACTCTTGTTAAATAGAGGCTTACAAAGAACCCATATGAATAGAGTGAGATCCATGTGGTTTCTCTGGGGACCGCAGGGCAGTAAGGGACCCAGTAAGGCCTTGCCTTACTCCCCTGTGTTCGTGTACTTCAGCTTTACACCACACGCCAGTGACACAGAGTGGACAAGGCAAGGACCCTCCCCTAGGGGAACACGCAGTCTACGTGACAAGATGACATAAACAAGTTGTTGATCTAGTTCAACTCCAACATTTTTACACTGAAGAAAAGAGCTCCAAAGGGGAGATGTGTGACAAGTTTCCCTTAAGAAGAACTATGTGCTAAGGACCATCCTAAACTTTGGGGATGTAAGAGTGAGCCAGACTGAGAAAAGTCCCTGCCCTCAAAAAGCTCTGATTCAGGAAAAAAGACAGGTAAGATGAAGGTTAAAAAATATAAAGGCTGTCTATAGATGGTGGTAAGCACAATAGGAAAGGTGGAGTGGGGTGGAGGGAAAGTGATGGGAGGGGGGAGGTGTGCCGCAGACAGATAGTCCAGGAGGAGTTCTGGAAGGAGGCAGCATTTGAGCTGAGACCCCCCAAAATCAAAGGAGTGGGACACAGAGGCCTGTGGGGGGAAAAATGTCAGGCAGAGAGAAAGTAAATGCAAAAATGACATAAAGGCTATGTCAACCAGTTTGATGAAAATATTTCAAATTGTTTATGAAAACACCACACTGTACCCCATGGTTGCATTAATGTACACAGCTATCATTTCATTTAAAAAAAAAAAAAAGAAAGAAAAGAAATTAAGTGCAAAGACTGAGGGACAGCTGGAGAGAACGAGCCGGGGACACCTCAGGACACATGGCTGAGGAGGTGGCAGGGCTACAGAAACGAAGGAGAGGTCCCTAAACAACTCACCTCGAAGTCTTGATACTGCTCCTCTGCTAGAGATTTCTTTGCCACCACCAGCACGCGCAGCCCTTCACGGGCCATGTTGCCACACTGGAAAGTAAACGGAGGTCATCATGCAGAGGGCTCAGCCCCGGAGACCCCAACTCTCACTGGGAAGGGTCCGGATGCTGACGTGGACATGCCCTTCCCAAGGGAGACAGGGAAAATGGCAAGTCAGAAAGTCACTGTTCCCTAAAGTGATCTTCTGAGAAGTGAATCTTTCACGGGGGAGGCGGCAGAGCGGAAGCCCATGGGCATGGGCGCAGTATACGTGCTGAAATTTAAGTCAACATCGCAAGACTTCACACATAGATCTGGACTGCTGAGAAAGACTGAACATCTGACAAAACGGCATGCACGTTCCCAGATAACCACAATCTGATGGCTGAGAAGTGGCTGCCTCTGTGTGTTCCCAGAAAATGGAGCACATTCCTGGACATTCAACGGGAAAGGTACAACACTGTCAGAAAAACACACCCAGGCCCGTTTTGTTCATTTGTGTTTCCTGCCTGGCTCCTGCAGGCCTTAGGGTGTGTACAACCCGAAATTGGAAACACTATGTTACTGAGTTACTAAACATGACTAGTTAATGATGTTCCTGAAACATCGTCATCTGTTTACATCATTGTTGCACACTGCCTAGCACAGGAAGCTGCACTGGAGCAGAAAGAGGGTGTTTGTTAGTTACTAAAATGTGTATCCCCTTTCTGGAGCTGAGAGATGGGACAAAAATGGCCCAAGAAACCTGAATGCTCTCTCCTTCCTGCCAGGCTGGCCAACTGTCCATATCACAAATGGGATAGGCAGCCTCAGATGTGGCCCCCATGAGCCCTACCTCCTGGGACTCCATGCTCATGTAATCACCTCCTCTTTGAGTGTGTGCTAGACCTAGTGACTCATCCGAAACACACAGACTGAGGCACAAGTGGGGAGATGTCACATCTGGGATGAGGTTATCGAAGACAGTGACGCTCCCTTACTGGTTCTCTCCTGCCTCCTCCTTTGCTCACTTTGATGAAGCCAGTTGGTGGGTGATGGGCTTCCCTATGGCAAGGGGAAGCGGGCAGCCTATGGCCAACAGCTGTCAAGAACCTGAGGCCCTCAGTCCAACACCCACAAGGAGCTAACTGCTGCCACAACCACCAAGGGACCTGATCCTGCCCCAGTTGAGTCTTAAGATGAGACCGGAGCCCCTCATGACACCTTGACCACAGACTATGGGTGAAGACCCCTGAAGCAGAGGACCCCACTGAGCCAAGCCTGGATCCCTAACCCACAGGAAGCACAAGAAGAAAATTTGTATTGTTGTAAGCAGCTACATTCCAGAGGGAATTGTAACACAGCCATAGGTGACAAACAGAGACACACCTTACTGTCCATGCAAGGGTCTGCCTCTGCAGAACGTGCTTCCGAGGCCTGGTTTAACTCCCCCCATCAAGCTTACCTCTTCCTCCAGCCAGTCATTGTACTGCACGATGCCGGCCATGACCACATCTGCTCCCTTCATGTAAAATGTAATTTCTCCAGTTGATTCATCCTGCAAAGAGGGGCCAAGAGAAATGAAAAGCTGAAAGGAGCACCCTCCTCCTGCCGCAATGCCCGGGTCCTGTGACAGGGTACAGGGTGCACCGAACAGACACGAGTGCATTTTTCACTTGGCTGAAGATGAAAAGTAAGCCGGAACCTCGCTTTGGAGCAAAGGCTGCAGAAAGCAGAAGAAACTCAAAGCATTTGGGAAATTACTAAGTGATGAAAACAGGCTCAAAAGGATTTAAGCCCCTTTTTTGGAATTTTTACTATTCAAACTGCAGATTTCCATGTTGTAAGTTAATTTTAGGTTTATATGTAGGACTGCCAGTATCATCAAACGGTGGCCCAGCGAAAGAACAGGGAAGGTCGTGACCTAAACCGGGGTCTCTCAACCTTAACACTGCAAACATTTGGGCCCAGATGATTCTTTGCTGTGTGGGGTCCTCTTGGCATTGACTGTGGGTGCCCCTGGCCAGATGCTAGTAGCACCCCCATGGTGACAACCAAAGTGTCTCCTGGGAGGGGCAAAGTGTCTCAGTGGAGAGCCACTGATCTAGATAATTCCAGATGCCTATGTCTATGTGAGGACCTACCTAGAACTCAGATCGCCCAGAGTTTTAGTTCACCCTGACCCAGCTTTGTGGGAAGTGGTTGACACCCCTGCACAGGCACCAACGTCTGAACCTGGTGCCAGTCCCTAGCTGTGTGCAGCTGTACAAACTGCTTGTCTTCCATAAACCTCAGTCTCTCGTGTAAAACAGGAATTCTCACCACATAGATTGTTGTGGCTGAAACGAGATAATTCACATAGAGCAGATGGCCCTGGGCCAGATACACAGAACACGCTCCCCAGTGGTGTCATACCTATTAGGATGAGAGTTAAATTCACAAGTCCCTTGATCAAGAAAAACAAAGCTTAGCCCACTATTTTCAATGACACCAATTCTGCCCCCCAGAGAGCACCTGGCAATGCCTGGGGACGCTTTAGGTTCCCACACTTGGGGGTGTGCTGCTGGCACGCAGCAGGCAGAGGCCACCTACAACACAGGACAGCCAAAAACTCCCCAGGCCAAGACTAAGAAATCCTCAATAATTTGAGTAACAGAAAGGTGGGAGGCAATAGACAGGGCCAGCGCATGGCCATGAACCTTCTGCTTAAATTTTACTACCCTAGGAAGTCCAGAAGAAATGCCTTCAGCACCTTCAATGAATATGAAATAAATACCCAAAGCCAGGGTCAGACACTGGCTCACACCTGGAATCTTAGCACTCTGAGAAGGCTGAGACAGGTGGGTTGTTTGAGCTCAGAAGTTCAAGACCAGCCTGAGCAAGAGGGAGACCTCCGTCTCTACTAAAAATGGAAAAAAACAGCTGGGCGTGGTGGCACATGCCTATAGTCCCAGCTCCTTGGGAGGCTGAGGCAAGAGGATTGCTTGAGCCCAAGAGTTTGAGGTCGCTGTGAGCTATAATGATGCCATAGCATTCTACCCAGGGCAACAGAGACTCTGTTTCAAAAAAACCAAAAAACGAACAAAAAAAAAACCTATATGAAAGAAATACCCAAAGCCAAATTAGTGGTCTAGTTTCCTCTTTTAAAATAACTTTCAAATGCCCTCCCATCATCGACAATCTTCTCAATCAACACGCTGACTCATAAAGCACCAGGCCAAGATGAGGCGCCCACGTTTTAAAAGCACACGACTGCACCCTTATCTCGGATGGAGTGCTGCTTGGGCTGCCTGTGGCTCGGACCAAAGACAGCTGTGGGGTTTGAACATGAAAGCATCAGAGGTTTTGTTTTTTTCCATTCCCCTTCACCCAAACGATGCTTAACAACATGGCTGTAGGAAATCACGCCCCCAGCCCGGCTTCCTTTCCTCTGGAAGGGGCTCAAGCAAGTTTAGAAGTTCTGTCCAATATAAATACTGTATCATCTATCTCCTCCCATGACTCATTTCCTCCCACCGAGTTCATCACAAGTTTATTTCGTTCCCATATTATGGCAAGATTACGCCATAAATTTACAGAGATTGGCGGGCCGTGTGGCATTGTTTGGGGGCCTCGTCTTTTCCCCACTGTGGTCTGTTTCTGGCACCTGCTCAAAGGCCTCCTTCCTCCAACACTGACAGCGCATGACCTCTACCAACGAAGCCTGTTTCATCATTCACATAAGAAAGGAGAGAGAGCCTTGGAACATCAAGACCAAAACAAAACAGAGACACAACCTTCCTCCAGAAGGACGCATATACAACCCCTCAAAATTGGCTTCTTAGACCTTGTCTGACTTCTCAGGAGACAAGCAAAGAAATGACCTTGCCTTGTGGATGCAGGAGGATGCTGCCATGACCTCACACCTGTCTAAAAGGGTTAATGAAACCAGATAGGACACAGCCAAAGTGAGCTGTGCACGGTCGCTAAACCAACTAGAGAGAAGTCTGATAATGAGCTAACACTTCTCACACCAGCTGGGTGGAGGGTCGTTTGCTATACATGCGGGTTACAGGAACACACCTGAGCATGGCTTCTCAGCCTCAGCACAACTAACACACAGGGCTGGGTCATGACAAGCACTACATGCGGTGCCCACAGCACCCACCCGCCCCCGACCTGAGCTGGTGACAACCACGAATGTCTTGAGACGTTTCAAAAGTTTCCAGGATGGCTCGGCGCCTGTGGCTCAATCGGCTAAGGTTCCAGCCACGTACACCTAAGGTGGCGGGTTCGAATCCCCAGCCCGGACCCGCCAAACAATGATGGCTGCAACCAAAAAATGGCCGGGCGTTGTGGCGGGCACCTGTGGTCCCAGCTA
>CAUYQV010000239.1:0-12744 GCA_963574575.1 Galagoides demidoff
TCTTAGTTATTTTGAAGTGTACCCTTGCATTGTGTATGTTAGGCATGTAATTGAGTCGCCACATTAAAGAAATAAAGAACAGTAAATGAGCTAGTTGATTAGTATCTTCAAAGTAATAGAATGGTTAATTCTTCCATAAAAAAATAAATTTGCCAAGGCAGAGCAAATATTCCTTCTCTAATCTGCCCTTGTTATTAGAGCATTGCTACTTCTGTGGTATGTTACCACAAATGCTTCAAATACTCTCTCTGGGGTGAGTCAGATGCCATAAATTTGGGCAGTGATCAGGTGGTCAGATCTGATGAAACGGGAGGTGGGAGAGAACTGGAGGTGGAGGCGTGCCTGGTCTGGAGGCACTCATGGTCTGTCCCTCACTCTGGTTCTGTCTCTCAACACACACGTTCCACACACAGACACACGCACAAACACACACACACACATAGCCAGATGTCATCTCTGAGTCAGAAAAATACTTAATCATAAAGGGAGATAGAATAGAGTTAACTGTGGAAGGCTTTATGACAAATAAGTAGTGTTTCACATTTAGCTTACTTGCTGTTGCCACTTACACGTACCTCTCTAAATACTAAGTAGTCTATTGCTTAATATTCATTTACTTATTCAGTCTTTCAAAAAAATGGGATTACATTAGAAAGAGTATAAAACTCTAGAGAGATGGAAATGTATGAGATAATTCATGATTTGAAGATGAGCAATTACTAAGCAGACGTGAGATTAGGGCACCAAGAATCCCAAAAGACATATGTTTGTCCTAGTCTAAGGATATCAGGGAGGGATTCAAATATGGCTGGAAGGAAGTATGAAAGTGAGTCAAGCAAGAATAGAGCACAGACTTCCACGTGGAGGAAAGACTAGGAAAATTGCTGGTGTAAAGGACAGGAGATACTGAATGGAGGAGAACTGATAACAAGAGCTGGTTAAAAATTGGCTCTTATTTTAAATTATCAGAGTGAACACGTAGCTGCCTATTGTTGATGATATTTGATTTTTTTCTCAATTCCACATAGTATATCACCCATTTTTTCAATTACAAAATTTAGTGTAATTTGAATGGAAATGACGTTATTTGCCTGCTCTGGTTATTTTTCTTTTTCAAAACATTTTTCTCCTAATTCCCTGTACTCTGAGACCAAACACAAACAACAACCCCTCTGATTATATTTAGCAAATGTACATCAAGAAGAAAGAAAGATAATAATTATAAAGGAAGGAGAAATCAGAGCAAAAAAATGCACATACCTAGTTTTTTCCCTAAAACACTAGTTTCATGGAATAAGTCTAACTCCTATTACAAAGAAAAAAACGCAATTTGTATTTCAACTGTGTTCAGTATTATTTTGTTATATCAATGTTTTTGAAATTTTTAAGATAAACCTCATCACAATGTTTAAAACACCAAAAGCATAAGAATTCCAAAATGAAACATTTTATTACTATTTTTAAGTTATACCATAGCTAAATGGAGGAAATAAAATTAAACAAAATTATATATTGTCCACTTTTATTAAAAATCTCTCTAAATGGGGCAAAAATATTTGTGTTCTAATTGCATCCTGTATTATGATCTGAAAGCACGGCAGAGCAACAATAGCTTGCCAAATCTGTCAGGAGAAGCTTCACACTGACCTGGGTAAGATGCTAATTTAATTTTATTGTTTCAGTGAAAGTGACTTGAATCCGAGGGAGACTCATCTGAACAGTAAGCCTAATTGCAAATGCCTCAGTACATTGTGCAGATAATAACAGCTCCCATGTGGGTAATAGAAGTTAGCAAGAATACTGAAAATTACACTTTCTTCTACCGTGGTGCAAATGAACCAATATTGCATCTTATCTCCTGGTCCACATACTGAAATAGAAATTGTTGTCCAGGTTTTACTAATTTTACTGACAGGATATTAAGTTAAGGTTTTTTCTCTTATGAATTTATTCTGATTTAATTTAAAAGTATACCCAGAAGCAATATTTCAAAGTTATAACATTCAAAAAAGAGAAATTCTAGTTGCATATATGTCTATGATTTCGTATGCCTCTGTCATCAGCAGTCATTATGATGTGTAGGGTAAATTGAGAAGACGTTTGTCCCAAATAAGTCTGTATTAAGTAAAATATACTCTGCTGTTTGACTTTGAGGCTGGATGTATCTGAAATTAGTGTGAACTGCTAAGCCATTCCCACAGAGCTTACCCTATTAAATTAAGTGCCATAAATGCCATTATGAATAACCATTGAGATGTTTAATACATTTAAATCATTTTAGTGAATTATACTCAAAATAAAAATGAGAGACTTTCAGATCTCCAGTAAATAGATTGAAAATCAAATCAGGCCCTGATAGATTATACGAGTACACCTTGGGGAGCCCAAGACACAGGGACCCACACAGGCATTCCAGGGGTGCTGCCGGGGTGGGGGGTGGGGATTGGGAACCAAGGTTCATGGCCGGAAGTCCGGAGCACTCGGGTCATTTTCTGAAGTCATCTTAAGGGAACACAGTTTGTGAAGCGAATTTTGCCGCTAGGTCATCATGTTAGTAAATGGCGTGGGCTGTTTTACCCTAATTGCACTATAAAATGACACAACTGGAATCATATTTTTGACTGAAGTACAATTTAGGTGCATATTCCACTCCAGTTAAGATCTTTTGATGTATTAATGCTTTCATATTTAATTTATGAAGTGCACCAAGCGCTGGGAAGGTTGTGGAGAACATACACTGTGTCCAACCCAATCCAGTTTGCAGTCTGGTCGGGAAGACAGATTAGGAAACAATTTTGTAAATAAATGTGAGCGCTAACTCCCAGGAGACCAGGCGAGGATGTTCTGGAAGCTTATGGCTTGTGGTTTGGCGCAGGCGGGGAGGCGGCGGGGCTGGAGACCAGCTGTGGTGAAGCATCGCTGTATGAAAGCGTTACATAAATCTCCACGTTGCAAACTTTAGTAACGTGAACCAGTACAGCCATTCTTGACAGCATTGGGATTAGCAAAGACCTCAATTTGAGGGCATTTTTGTCACTGTCGGTTTTTACTATATGAGCAAAATATTAAAACATTATATCCATAACAAAAAATGATCGCACACTGGGATATTTGCCCCTTTTCAAATCTCCTGTTGAAATTTGATCCCCAGCGTTGGAGGTGGGGTCTCGGGGAGGCATTTGGGTGTCAGGGGCGGATCCCCGGGAATGGCTGGGAGCCCTCCCTGCAATGCTGAGTTCTCGCTTTATTGGTTCATGGGAGAGCTGGATGCTTAAAGGAGGACCGCACCATCTGCTCACTCTTCTTGCTGCTTCCCGCTCTGTGTGACCTGAAGTATCTGACTTCAACTTCACCTGGACCGGAAGCGCCCGAGCCCTCCCAGAGCAGGTGCGCGCCCGGCTTACTGCGCAGCCTCAGCAACACGAGCCACAAACCCCTCCCCTTATAAATCACCCAGTCTCATGTATTTTCTTTCTAGCAATGCAAAATGGACTAACACAGATTGTTAATGTCCACTCAATTTAAGATTCTGTCTTTTGTAAGCTTTTACATATTCTTTTCTTATTGTTAGCAAGTAACTATTCAATAATTTTCTTTAATCTACTTATACATAGATTTTATGTTGAAACATCTTAAGGTGATATTTAAAAGTGAGAATTTTTTTTCATTGTTTTTGCTGATAAAAAGAAGTTTGCGTGTGTTCTATCATTAGAAAAAATATATTTTGGATGAAAATACACTCTGAAAATGTTCTTTGGGATGGGAAAAATGCAGCTTCACAGCAGAAACCTAGACATTCAAAACACAGCTCTGATATTCATAGTCAGATTTGACTTTTGGTATGATTTTTGGGTGATCTCAGTCTCGGTTTCTTCATCAATAAAGTAGGAATAAAAATAATGACCTAGCTGTAGGCATCTTGTAAGGATTACAGAATTAATGTGTTTAAGTTGTCTAAGATGAAAGGTTTTGGATGGGTATAAAATGTTACTCAGGAAAAATAATGTAGCTAATCCCACACCCAGGTTAATAAATGTCACTTTAGATTAAAGGTTTATTTTGTGCATTTCTGCAAAAATGTGAAGGAAATTATTTATCTTCAATATTCTGCTGACAATAATATTTTTAACTATCATGAACTGTTACCAGGGACTGAAAGAAATACTGTTTGACATTTTCCAGCTTCGTGTGTGTGGCATTAGCAACAGCAGCTGTGCTGCTAAGTAACCTTCAACATTAAAAGCAGTCTTCTGGATCAAAAGGAAAGAAAAACGCAGACAGCAAGATGGAAGCAATTTAGGCCATGAGAAATTAAAGGCAGGTGATTCAGATCCCAGAGAGCAGAGACAAAGGTGGCATCACTGGGAATATCTTGATGACAAGTTTAAAACTTGCTGTGAACCTATTAGTGAGCATATAAAAAGGAATCATTCATTTAGAGCAAAGATCAATTTTACTTATGAAATGTATGTTAACACCAGTTCATGCTATATTTGGGTCTTAATTTAGCAACAAAACCATCAGGTTTTATAATCAACTGATTTTAGGACACATGACTCTACCATGTTTTCTCTTTATGCTGATTTCAAATAAATGGCAGATTCCATGTGTGGACAGAGGGCAGCTGTATATGCAGGACAGAAGCAACGTGTTTAGAGAGTGGGAAATTCCTGGCCTAAAGATCTCAACGTGTTATGTTCATACTTCATTAATATTTATTTATATTATCATTGGGTTTTGCAAGGAGTGGGATTCAGTAGTTAGACATAAATTAAAAACATTTTCACAATCCCTATGTGCTCATGAGTATAGTTAAACAACCTGTTGCCTGTATATTTGCGTATTTTGTGAGTATTTGTATAGTTGCATGGATTTGTGTATTTGCATGGATCTGCATATTTGCATGTATTTGTATATTTGCATGTATTTGTGTATTTGCATGTATTGCCACTAGTTCAAAAATAGAAGGTCTGTAGCTTATTCCAAACTACATCAGAATCATACAATTATTATAAAATTTATTAAACTATAAAACTATAATGTGAGAGAGTAATAATTTTCCTACTAGTAATATTTTGTCTTACTTTTAGGCACCATAGAAGTCATAAATAATCAGAAACTGATAATATTTTTGAGATTCTCAGAAATTTTTTCTAGTATTACCTCAAATCATAATTTGCAAAGAAGTGATTAGCAGAAATTATGAAATAATCATAATCAATTTAATTTAAATGTCTAGCTAACTTTTTTCGCTATTTAGTGACAAATACGTATATTCTGAAATGCTGATTTTTTTTTTTTTTTTTACAGAGTAAAGTGCTGTGGTAGGGTCTAGGAATAAATAGCCAGTCACTGTTTTGATGGTAAGTTAGGCAGTTTGTGGAAACCTTTATTATCTTATACACCAAAGTCTTGGAGAGAGCTTTAGAGATCGTCTGTTCTTGTTATTAACCTTGCTTCTAGAGCATGTGGGTTGCCGTGAAGCTCGGGGAGGTGAGAGATTGGGTTTGGCTCCCTCTGCATCCTTCACACAGGTCTGTTCCAAGTTCACTTTTCACATCTAGCACATGCCATAAAAAATTTCATTGGAAGAAATGGATAAGCTGTTTAAAACAGTTTGATACGCACTGTGCCTTAATTTAGAGGTGAGTTTCTTCTCAGTTGAGAGCCAGAGAACAAGGTGGTTTTCATGTCATATGTCAGCACATTGAACATTGAAATAATTAAATCAGGCTCCTCAGCCCTCAAGACTTCAGTGGCCCCTGTCCTAGGCCGCCCTAACCTTGTTCAGTCTGCGACAGCCACACTCACCTCATTTTTCCTTTCAGAATGAGAGAATGGTCCTGCCTTAAGGAATTTGCCCTGTGTGTTCTCCATGGCGTGCACGAGCTTCCCCAGGAGAACCTCGTATCTCATTCCACAGCTTCTTTATATTTTTACTCAAATGTCATGTTTTCAGTGAACCCTTCCCTTTTGTACCGGTACAATGGATTGATTGCAAAAGTGACAGCAGTTCTTCCCCTTCCTCTGAGTGTTTCTTGCAATGGGACTTTGCATCTGGTCCCTTGATGTCAGAGATTAAACATGTCCACCCTCGGACCCTGCAGTGACCTTTGCCTTGCTCTGGGAAAAGACTCCTGTGGAAATGGCAGTTCCAGTTCCAAATCTTGACCTCAGGAACCTTACGTACATGTGCTTGTGCTTTTGGTGCCTGCTCACCTCCAAGACAGCAGCCCAGGCCAGGAGGGTGAAGACCATGTAGGTAACGGCTGCGTCATTCCAGACAAGGTCACCTTGGGCAGCAGGGTCTGGCCTGCCGGTCACAGATGGACCAGTGAGCTGGCTGAGGTCAGCCAACCCTGTCGAAACCATCAGAACTACCCTGGTGGTCATAGGCTCATGAAGATAATGAGTCCATGTTTCAATCCTCTAAAATTGTTTGAGGCTAGTATTTTATCCTTCTAAAATTTGGGGCCATTATTATGCAACAGAGTTTACTGGTATCTCCACATTTCCTAGTAAACACAGCTTGAGACAAAGCTTAATTTTATTAAAACATGTAAGAAAAAAGGGAATCAAGGCAGGGAACGACAATGAAAATAGCAGGAGTTGATCTGTGGGGCTGACGATGCCTCACAGGAGATGTCGCTGTTTGGTGGGTCACTTGGGCCACCAGGAGAGGCAGCCGAGGAGTTACTGCTTCACGGGTCCAACCCCCTGGGAAAGGGGGAACAAGCAGTTTATGCAATCTTTGTGTAATCTCTTGTTTCTGGCTCATTCAATGTCTGCTTTATAGGCTGAACCCCACACACTGGTCCAGCCTGTGATACACGTCCTCTGGGCGGTCACTGGTGATGCACCTACATGGCCAGTTCAGCTGGATGAAGGTGCTCGGCCATGGAAGTGGTAATGAGAGCCATTCCAAAGTCCCTCCCTCAGTCACCTCTATTGTTTACCTTGCAAGGGTACAAGTGAATCTTTCTAAAAGCAGAGTATGAACGTTTTAACTCAATAACTGAGAAAATGACATGAAGGTTAGGTTGACCAGTTTGATGAGAGTATTTCAAAATGTATATGAAGACAGCACATTGTACCCCATGATTGCATTAATGTACACAGTTATGCTATAAGAAATAATAATAATAATAATAAAAGAAAGTCCCTCCCTCATTCCTGGTGAAGAACTCACTCCCGTGGTTTTAAAAATGAGGCAACAGTGGGTGTGGCGAGGTCTGCAGGATGGCAGCGCTGGTGTGACTTACGCAGACCATCCTGGGACCACGGCAGCTAGAAAGTGGGGCAAAGGGACGGCCCTGGGTTGGTGCGTGCTGGAGGACCTTGGTGTCTGTGATGTGTCTTCATCAGCCCCAGCACACGTCCTCAGATGCCCAGCTGCACTCTGCACCCTCCCACAGGGACTCACACCCCCGTCCTGCTCTGTTTTTCCATTTAGGCCTTCTGTGTTAACGTGAAATTTATTTTTATTTTATAAGAAAGTTGATTAGTTTTCCTCCACTGGAATTTAAATTTTGTAAGAAAAAAAGTAATTTTGCATGATTTGTTATGAATGTTTGTTCAGAACCCAGAAGAGTGCTTGGCCCATAGTGAATTCTTAATAAATATTTGATTTTGGAGAAAGAAGAAGCAATTATAAGCAGATATCTGATTAGCTAAATGTTCAATTATTAAAATCAAGCTTTTCAGGTCAATTATATAACAGTAGTCATATTTGAATTACTAAATTCTATTGATAAGAAAAAAAATCTGTCCTCGTCATTAATACATGTGGATCTAGTTTGGAGAAAACTTAAATGATTATTTTTAGATACATGAAAATTTGGGCATCACCATCTAACAAGATTACTTTTTTGATTATTATGTAATCAGTTATCACTTAGCTCACAAATTTAGGCAAAAATCTTGATTAAAATTACCACTGTTATTTTAAAATAATGTCATTCTGCTTCTCACCCTGAATTAAACACCCACTCTGCTATAAACATCCGGGGACTTTCTTGATTAAAGCATTGAGCTGACTAATTACTTCTGTGCCCCGTAAATCTATAGCATATGCTGAGAAAGTAGGAGCATGTGGCTCTTTAAAATAGATTTTCTATTCCTCTTTCTTTCTTAAAATTTCTACTCATGTTACATAATTGTCTCTATTTCAGCATTAAATATGCTCAATTAAATACATTACTTGTACTCTCCGTTTTAGGCTCATATTTATTTATTTTTTCATTTTCTACATTATGGGGTATGAATGTTCTGTGTTACATGTATCAATTTTGTGAGGTTTGAGTCGGTGTAGGAGGTGTGCCCATCACAGAGAGAGAGTTCCTTGTGCCAGCCAGGTAGGTTCCCCCACCCGCCCTCTCCCCCCCTGCTTGGTCTCCACTGAGTTTCACTTCCCTCTGTGCACCTGTGAGCTCACGGCTTAGTTCCAGCAAGTGTATGTGGTGTTGTTGTTGTTGTTTTTACATTGTTTAGATACTTCGTTTAAGACAATAGTCTCCAGTTCCATTCAAACTGTTGCAAAAGGCCTTATCTTCATTCTTCACAGCTGTATAGTACTCCTGTGTATCCATACACCATGTCATGTTAGTCCAGTTGTGAACTGATGGGCACTGGGGTTGATTCCACATCTTTACAATTGTGAATTGTATGCAATAAATATTCACGTGTAGGTGTTTTTTTGATAAAAATCATTTGTTTTCCTTTAGGTAAATACCCAGTAGTGGGATTGCTGGGTGGAATGGTAGGTCTACTTTTAGTTCTTTGAGGAATCTCCATACTGTTTTCCTTTACTGAGGTTTTGCACTTCCCTGATAGTTAGTGGTGTTGAGCACTTTTTTCTACATATTTATTGACTATTTGTTTATTTTCTTTTGAAAAGTTTCTGTTAATGTTTTTTGCCAACTTTTTAATGCTTTTTTCTTGCTTATTTGCTTGAGATTTTCATCTGGTTGTTTGATTTTTTTAGATTCTGATTATTAGTCCTTTATTGGATGACTATCTTGTGAATATTTTCTCCCATTCTGTAGGTTGTCGTTTGCATGTTGACTATTTCCTTAGTGGTGCAGAAGCCTTTAAATTTAATCAAGTCCCATTTATTCATGTTTATTGTTGCTGTGTTTCCCACTGGAATCTTCTGCATATTCATTGCCAAGACCAATATCTAAAGGAATTTTTTTCTACATTTTCTTCTAGAGTTCTTATGGTTTTATTCCTTAAATTTAAATTTTTTATTCATCTTGAATTACTTTTTGTGGGTGGTGAGAGATATGGTCCCTGTTTCATTCTCTGCATGTGTCTGTCCAATTTTCTCAGCATCGTTTACTGACTAGGGCCTTTTTTCCTCTACTGTATATCATCTTCTCTGTCAGAGACCAGTGGGCGACCTGACCTTTATTCCTCCCTCCTCATCACCTTTGCTGAGTTCTGCCTGAAATACTAGCTTCTTGCTGGCCGTCTGACCTCCCTTTCTCAACCTCTGATATAAAAGTACAATTGGGTGCTGTATATTTATTTTATATCTAGCCAATATATTAAACTCAACTGTGATGTACAAATTTTGTGCGTATTTTATTTTGAATTAGAATTATCTATGTAAATGATTATACCATTTGCAAAAAAAAAAAAAGAGAGAGAGAAAGAAAGAAAGGAAAGAACAAAGAAAGAAAAAAGTTGTGCTTTCTTTTTTCCCATGCTTTGGCTACTCAATTCTTTCTCTGATCTTGTGCTGTTGACTGGATGCTGTAATACTAAACTGGCATCATTGGTATTTTCTTCTTATTCTTGCTTTAAAAGTGGATATTTACAAAATTCATATGTTTACTATTACTGTTTTTAGCAAATACTAAAACATAATAGTATTTACTATTTACTGTTACTGTTTAGTGCCAGTCATTTTAATTGTTTGGTTTCACTGGTACCGACTTCCAAGGCTAACAAATGTTCCTTCTTAATAACCAGAGGATTTTTATTTTAAGTAATGAACATTATCAAATGCTCTCAGATAATCATATGGTTTCTACTTTAATGAGTTAATGTGGAAAGCATATTTGTGGTGTTTCATAACCAACCTGACTATAGGATCTTGGTTAATTGGTTGTGGTGCTTATTTTATTATTTAAAATGAACAACTGAATAGAAATGGGCTGTGGGTTGAGAAATGCTTGTGTTATGGGACGCGGACAATGACGCATTCAGTTCTGCGCCTGTGTGATCTGTAGGAAAGCCAAAGGGATTCCAGATCCAACTTGATATCTCCTCAAAGTTATCATGTGGCTTAATTTTATGGAAAATGTGAATGGTCCCTGCATGCATGCAGCTTGTGGGGAACATGGTTTCTGAACACAGAGCTTTGAATCCTGAGGGGGAAAGCGATTTGGATTCATTCTCTGGAAGACTACCCTATACCTACCTTCCAGAAGGTGGTGTGTGACCTTATCTCAGTTTTTCTATTTATCTGTGGTGTTGGGGGGAGTCCTTATGAAGAAGCATCAGTGTAACCTGGGAACTTCTTGGAAATGCAAATTGTTTGGCCCCACCCTATATCTTCTGGATTAGAAAATCTGGGGGCAAACTCTTCAGCCTATATTACATGAAGCCCTTCTGGTGATTCTGATTTGCTAAAATTTGGAAACTGTCTGTGAAAGACAGAGAACTGGGTGAGAGAAGGAAAAAAAAAGACAAACATAAAAAGGGAAAGGGGAAAAGCCATCCAGACAGTTCCCTCACTTAGGCGTGAACATGCTTACCAGCAATGCATCGTAGACAGACTATTCCGAGCTAGGATTGCAGTCATAAAGTTTTACAATCCAGACAATGCTCAACTCCTAAGACCCCTGCAGAGAGGTTGATTGATAAGAACTTTTTAAAGGAGAAGTCAGCATCCCATTGCTAATCAATGGCACACTAATATCTTGGAGACTTTCCAAGGAGAAGTTAATTAAAAATTGACCTTTACTTCTAAACTCTATCCAGTTACATTAAATTGTAAATTTCATACTTAATGCCATTTTAGTCATAATAGTAACACGCATAACCATTTGGATTATGTTAAATATTACTAGAAAGAAAGTTACACATAGAAATGGAATATGCAGAGAACGGTGTATTTTTCAATGTAGATGAGGATTTTTCACTTTATCCCTATATACAATATGTGGGATGGTAGATGATGTAACATTTTGGAGAATCCCATTTAGAGCTATCTGGAGACGTCTAGCTGCTGGCAGACAGCTGAGGAAGGTGATGCCTTCAAACAAGTCAGAATGACGCGTCATTTGAAGCCGCAATCAAGACTGTGAGATGATGAGTCTAGCTTCTTTCCTGATGATGTGCTGGTCTTGGATGCACTCTGAATTTTTTTCAGAAGAACTTAGAAATTGCGTCTCTCGTAATTAGTGGGTGCTAAGTGGAAGAACTGAATCTTTGGAAAATCAAGGTAAACTTGGTGTGTAAATATTGGAATGTGCTATACTTAAAAGCATTAGTTTTAAGCTAATCTAGCTAACCTTTGAATCTGCAAGGTACAACTATCTACATACACACATAAAAGTAAATTTGATCTATATACATTATTCACACTTACATATTATGTGTATGTACATGTGTATTTATATACATACTACATGGAATCTTTACTCTTGAGTTTCTTATCAAAGTGGATAGAATGTCTAGCCATCTGCTTGTGAACATAGAATAAGTGAGAAAGGGATTTTATTTTCCTTTTCCCCTGAGTTTCTTGAAGAACTCAATGCCTTGTGTTCTGTCTGGAGCTTTGTTATTTAGAGTGTGTCATGTCATGATAAATGGCTTGGCATTCAATCAGTTGGCTTTTGTTGTGCTTTCCCACCAAGCCAGTATGAAGTGGCTGATGAAATCTGGCATGACAAATTACAAAGGATGAGTCCCTTGGAGTTGACAAAAATCAAAATTCATTTCTTTACTTTAAAAGACGATTTTTGAAACATGAACCTCATGAAGCATTAGCTGTAAAGTACCTTATGGGAGGGAGTCCTAGGAAGGGGAAGTCGGCTGCTCACAGCACATCGGCTTGTAGAGGGATTCGCCTGAACGAAGGTCCCACATGTAGCTTAGAACTTTCCCTGCTAGGTGCCCACATGTCCTCTACAAACACTCAAATATGTGTGCACAGATACATTTGGAAAGTACCTCCTATGTGAGGAATGGGAATACAGTTACATTTCTGCTACATGTTGAAAATATAAACACTCCTATGTTAGTGATTCCCTCTGGACAATGGGATCAGTTGAGAGGCAGAAATACAAGCTGCAGCCTAAAGGCCTGAGCGTAGTTTTGGTGATAGGATGTTAGGTATTCAGGTTGTTGGGTAGGAAATGATTTTATGGGAAAACCTGAGTGTAGAGGAATGGACACCATGCTTGCAAAGGACAGTTACTGATTCTTATCACATTAAAAGGAAATGCTGAGAACAGGACAGTCTCCTGGCACGCCTAGAGACGTTTTGTGACCTAGGGGCAACCCTCCCAAGTAACTCAGTGCTCCGGAATGAGATAAGATGGGTCACTCACTAGTAAGCAGGTGTTAACCACTGATGCTTGGTACTTCTTCACAGGGGTTGTGGGGAAAGAATACGTGAGGAAAGAGCACGTGGGGATCCTTACTCATGCAGCCCTCGTATGTAATTACCTTAACTCTCTACACCTGTTGTGTATAACCTTAATAAATAGCCATTGTGGAGGGGGCTCAGGG